>ML284420.1:92310-109329 GCA_005239495.1 Nicotiana undulata
GGGGGGGGTTGTCTTTAGGAATTAATTATTGTAAGATGAGATCTGGATCGTTGATTTGAATTAATCAACGGTTCAGATTAAAGAGTGCTTGGGTCGGGTATTTTGTAAAGGCTGGGCTGGGTAATTGGGCTAATTAAATGGGTAGGGGTCCGGATTTAATTAGGCTAGGATTTAAAAATAAAAGTGGCTACTTATTAAATACCCCATTAAAATAGACAAATAATTATAAAAATAGCTAATAATTATAAAAATGAAATCGATGCTTAATAGATTAAATTAAAATGATTAATTAGTATTTAAAAACATGAATGACTAATTATTGAGTAACAATAGCATAAAATATATGATTAGGCTATAATTGTAAAGTTATTGCAATTATAGCCAAATAGTGCTAATTTGGCTAATTGTGAAGTAATTTGGTCTTAATAGGACCAAACAATTATATTTTAAGCTAAGAAGTATTTTTGAAATCATTTGTAATGCAATTTGTAATTAATTATTACAGATAAAACTACTGGATAAATTAAAACAAATTAATAAAAATATGGTAAAATTATAGAAAAATACCAATTGTCATAAAACCCTGATTTTGAAATTAAAAATAATTTGAGGAAAAATTGGGTATCAACAAACATTATGTCAACAGCAGCTCCAAATATGATGCCCTTTGCTTGCACAAAGCAAACACTACTAGGAGACCCTTATTTATCTTGATCTCATACAGTAGCAACACTCACAACAACCTCCATCCATTCAAGTCCAAAGCAAGAAACTACTAGGGACTCAGACCTAGTCACCCTGCCTTCTTCACCTATCAGTTCTCAGCAACAAAAGCACACTCATGGAAACAGTCTACCTAGCAGTCAGAAGTCAGTTCCATGCCACAAGCTCTGCTGGACAAATGAAGCAAGACAATGCTCACTCCCTTCTGTCAACAGCAACAAGCAGCAACTACTCAACCTAGTTCCTCTAGGCCTTTTTGATAAGTATCTTCAACCTAGCATTCTTTGTATTCAATGTCAAAGCAGAGTTCATGATAGTCCCCTCCATTATCACATGTCTTTTGTCACACTCAATAGGGAACTTATACACTTTTATTTGATGTAGAATTGTTAGTACATGGAAGTTGATCCTCCAATTCAATATTTTGGTAGATGTAGGATCACTTGTGCAACTTTGTATAGTTGACCTAGGTTTACTTCAGCTTGTTTTTGTATATCTAATTATCTATCATTTCTGGGTAGTTAATTGGAACATCATTATAGGTCTAACTCATCATAGCATTCAAGATCCATTTGGTTGTCATGTTTTGACAACCAAGTGTTCATTCATCATATGTCTGGAGGTCAGGTTTATGTCCCCCACCTTTGTTGTACCTTATATTATATATGGTCATTGTGGAGGCGAGTGGGGTTTCTTTCACCGCTTTCCAGCTAAGGGGAGCAGCATATCAGTGGTGGCATGCCTATGAGCTGAGTAGTCCAGACGATGCAACTTCACTCACTTGGACTCAGTTTTCAGATATGTTTCTGCGAGAGTATGTCCCTAGAGCCTCAAGGATGCTTGGCGCGCTAAGTTTGAGCAACTGCGCCAGGGTGATGTGATTGTATTAGAGTATGCAGTCTGTTTTAGTGAGTTAGCTTGTCATCCATCGGCTTTAGTTGCCACAGTCAGAGAGACGGTTCGTCGCTTCGTTGAGGGACTCCACCCCAGTATTCAGACTAGTATGTCCAGAGAGTTGGAGATGGATATAACATATGCAGGCACTGAGTATTGCCAGGAGGGTACAAGGCATGTTTTCTCGGGACAAAGAGGAGAGAGAGGCCAAGAGATCTTGAGAGACTGGTCATTACTCAGGAGCTCGTGCACCAGCACCATACTATGGTAGGGGTTTTGTGAGTCACCATGTTCATTCTACTCTCCCAGCAGCCAGCGGTATTCCAGCTCCACCTAGACCTCAGGAACCCTATTATGCACCGCCAGTATCTAGTATGCCTCCAGCTCGAAGTGCTATTATCGGCCAGTCCAGCAGACTAGTTCCGAGTCAGTCTCAGTCGTAGCATCTTCCGAGGGGTTGTTTTGAGTATGGTTACACTCGTCGCATGGTAAGAGTTTTCCCCAGAGCTAGGAGGGGTGCATCTTCACAGAAACTTATCAGGCTTCACGTGCTCCACCGGGTCCTTCGGCTATTCTTCCAGCCCTAGTTGCCACTCCACCTCCTCAGCCAGCTCGAGGTGGAGGCCGGGGAGGTCGAGGTCGCTCTAGAAGGGGATGCCAGGCCAAGTACTATGCCCTTCCATCCTGTTCAGAGGCCGTCGCTTCAGATTTAGTTATCAAAGGTAATGTCCCTTTCTATCAGAGGGATGCATCAATATTATTTGACGTAGGATCTATGTATTTATATGTGTCTTACTATTTTTCCCCACATTTGGGGATATCTCGAGATTCTTTGAGTTCCCCTATTTATGTATCTACTCTTGTGGGAGATTATCTAGTTGTGGACCGCGTATATTGGTCGTGTTATTTAATCTTATTGCTTTCAAGACCAAAGTTGATTTGTTATTACTCAGTATGGTATATTTCGATGTTATCTTGGGCATGGAATTGTTGTGGCCCCATTATGCTATTCTTAATTGTCATGCTAAGACCGTGACACTGGCTATGCCAGGCTTACTGAGATTAGAGTGGAGAGGTACCTTAGAGTATACTCCCCGCATGGTCATTTCATTTCTTAAAGCTCAGTAGATGGTTGAGAAGGGGTGTGATGCATATTTAGCCTATGTGAGAGATGTTAGTGTTGATACACCTACAATTTTGTCAGTCCCAGTAGTGAGGTACTTCCTTGATGTATTTCCAGCTGATCTTCCGGGTATGCCGTCTGATAGAGACATTGATTTCGGCATTGATTTGTTGCCGGGCACTCAGCCATTTCTATTCCTCCTTACCGTATGGATCCTCTTGAGTTGAAAGAGTTGAAGGAGCAGTTGCAAGAGTAGTTTTATAAGGGTTTTATCAGGCCTAGTGTATCACCTTGGGGTGCTCCGGTATTATGTGTGAAGAAAAATGATGGTTCGATGCGTATGTTAATTGATTATCGACAGTTGAACAAGGTTACAGTGAAGAACATGTATCCCTTGCCTCACATCGATGATTTATTTGATCGGTTACATGGTGCCAGGGTGTTTTCCGAGATTGAATTGCATTCTGGCTATCATCAATTGAAGATTCGGTAACCGGACATCCCGAAGACGACCTTCAGGACCAAATATGGTCACTATGAGTTTCTTGTCGTGTCATTTGGGTTGACCAATGCCCCAACAGCCTTTATGCATTTGATGCATAGTTTGTTCCGGCCTTATCTTGATTCCTTCGTTATTGTGTTTATTAACGACATCCTGGTATATTCCCGATTTGGGAGGATCATGCACAACACTTGAGGACCGTGCTTTAGACTTAGAAGGAGAAGAATGGTATGCAAAATTTTCCAAGTGTGAATTCTGGCTTGATTCGGTGGCATTCTTGGGCCACATAGTGTCTTGTGATAGGATCAAGGTAGGGCCGAAGAAGGTGAAGGCAGTACAGAGTTGGCCTAGACCATCATCAGCTACGGAGATCTGCAGTTTCCTCGGTTTGGCGGGGTACTACCATCGCTTTGTAGAGGGATTTTAATCTATTGCAGCACCTATGACCAGGCTGACCCAGAAGGGTGATCCATTTAGGTGAACCGAGGAGTATGAGGAGAGCTTTCAGAAGCTCAAGACAGCGTTGACCACAAATCCAGTGTTAGTATTGCCTACATGTTTAGGGTCCTACACTGTCTATTGTGATGCCTCGAGGATTTGCCTTGGAGCGATATTAATGTAGGACGGTAGGGTGATTGCCTACGCGTACAGACAACTGAAGGTGCATGAGAAGAATTATCTGGTTCATGACCTCGAGCTAGCGGCCGTTGTTCACACCATGAAGATCTGGCATCATTATTTGTACGGTGTTCCCTGTGAGATTTACATTGATCACTGGAGTCTACAACACTTGTTCAGGCAGAAGGACCTTAATCTACATCAGCGGAGGTGGTTGGAGCTACTGAAAGACTATGTTAAACCCTAAAAATCATCTACCCATGCCAAGACAAAATTCCACATCCTTCCAAACCATCTGGGTCTCACTTTCACATGCTTTCACATGTTTCCACATGCCTCCACCTGCTTCGTCACATGCAGCAACCTATTTCCACATGCTTTCACATGCTCCCACAACCTTTCACATGCTAAACCACGTATATTTCACCTCTGTTACATGTTTTCAGGAGCTTTTTAGTTGTTTTGCCTAAGGTCCTTCACGTGTAAAAAGGGGCCCACTTGTAGATAGGTTTGCCATGTAAGATAGGTTTATTTTAATGTAAGTTTGTCTTGTAATAACCTCCTAGTCTTATATAAAGGAGGCCTTGTAGTAGTTGGAGGAGAATCTAGCAATCATCTTGTAAATTATCTTGTAACCTTTGTGATATATTACATAAGAGTTCTTTCTAAATTTTCCTCTTGTTCTTTCTTTCGAAATGGATGGAAGACCGGTCCATGTATGAAAATAGAGTAAGAATATTCTAAGAAAGTTAGCTTGTTGTAGTACGAAAGTTTTCTGAGTTATAACAGTTGGTTGGTTGTAGTACAAAAGTTTTCTGAGTTGTGTAGCTTGGCAAGCCGTCCTTATGGGTTGTGAAGCCAGCCCCTTTGGTAGGAAAACTTTTGCGACTATAAGCAAATTTACTATTAGTGCAGCTTGGCAATAGCCAGCCCTTTTTGTAGGAAACTTTTCGTATCTATAGTTTGCTTTCTTGGAGTCTCTTGCTCTGTTCCTTATTTTGTGGTATCAGAACCAGCCCATCCTTTCAGAGGGAGGAACAATTTACTAAATATGTCTGAATTGTTTCCATCATCCTCTTCCCTTGCAAAAATGAATATAACAAACCAAGAAAAGGCGAGACCAAGAAGAGAGTTCAAAAGGGTCAAACCCCGAAAGTCTAATGATTTCTGATCAGAAGATTCTGGACTTCTATGTCTCCCAGCCAAGAAACATGTCAGAAGGAGATACTACATGGTCAGAATCTCTAAATTCCTCTAACGATGATACAATGGAAGATAGCTCTCAATCAAGCAATGATTCCTCAACAAACTCTTCCGAAGAAGACGATCCCCCACTATTTGTGAGCCAACCAAGAGATCCAGCAATATCTGAAGTTGACGAGGATCAAGAAGGCATGATGGATGAACCAATCCCAGAAAGAAGACATGAACCCATGGCGTCAAAACCAGTTGGAACTGGCTTCCACACTTTCACCTTAGACGACGTCAAAGTACCAAAATGTCCTCAAAGGATCCAAGACTTCTATACTTGGATGGTAACCAAAAATTTTGTGGAACGAGAAAAGTATATCATCCTGTCATAACTTACTTCACGGTTCTCAAGAATCCTCAGAGATTGGTGGAACTCGCTTGGGATTTAAGACAAAAATACTTTTCTTACATCCCATGACTTTGCCTTTAACATCAGGATCCTACATGAAGTTTTCTACGGAGATACTGGCCAAAGACAGGAGAAAATGTGAAGACAACTCTTTGAGATGAAGTGTGTGTCATTTAACAGGAATGACATTGACATGCATTTTCAAAAAATGGCAAAGATATACTTTGAAATCGGCGGAGACATCAACCTGAAGCAAGCCTTTGTCTCTTCTCTTCCAAAGTTGTTGGCAAGCCGAACCATGACCATCATTGAGGAAACATTTCAGTCAATAACAATCCCACAAGTCGGCTACATCAGGCAAGCTATTTTTGTAGCATTAGAGGACATTTGTACGAAGCGCTCAGACCTAAAACAAATTATCCAGCACAATCCAGCTCTTGACAAAGCATGTCGCAGATCCGATCTAATCACTGGATCAGGATGTTCCTGCAACACATCTAGGCGACAGAAAGGATTCAGGAGTTTTAGATGGCCAAGAATTCCAGATGGAAAATTGTCACGCCCAAAACCGAGGGACGAGACCGGCGCCTAACCGGATGATCCCGGCCAAGCGGACCTGGATTTCCTTTCCTACCCAACACGTTACCTCGTGTTTAGAATATACATTTTATAAACGAAATAGCAAAATAGAGTCGAGATACGTATTTTCATCATAAGTATATTTTCCTCTTTTCAAAGATTCAACATTTGATAATCCCAAAACATATCTGCTACATACAACATTTTCGATGCAGGATCACGATTACGAGTAAATACAATTATTACCCAAAATACATGTACAACCCACACAGTGTCTACGGAGCCTCAAAGGTTATGGAGGAGAGTATGTAGACTTGCCGGCAATAAGGCCCCGACTATACCTTAAAAGAACAAAATATACAAAGAAGATAGCATAGACTACACACGGCCTTGAGAGGACGTGGGGCTCACCAGGACTGTTGAGGAGATGAAGGAAGGCAACACAATCGGCGGATGGAGCTACCTGCTATAGAACCACCTACATCCATATAAAAGATGTAGCGCCCCCGGCAAAAGGGACGTTAGTACCATGGAATAGTACTAGTATGTATGAACAAACTTTACTCTAAGTAAAATCAAACAGTGCACAGATAGGAGGAAGTCAAAGAAACCAAAAAAATATTGCACAGAGATACAGAGTTTCACAAATGAGGTTTTCATAGTTTCTTATTTCAATTGTTCTCCTGTTACGACGCGCAACCCGATCCCACCTTACAATCATATTCCACCATTATTTCTTCTCATCATTCCACCCTTATTTCTTCTGTTGCGGCGTGCAACCCGATCCCTCCGTATAATTGCATTCCACCCTTATTACTTCTCAACATATCACCCTTATTCCACCTGTTGCGGCGCGCAGCCTGATCCCACCAGACATTATTTAGATAGAAACAATAATCAAAAATTCAATCACAAGGATTTCTATCATGAAGAGTATAAATTCATAACAACCGAACAACCATGTGAAATCAAAAGCACAATAATTTTTACCATACAGTGAGTCACGTAAGGTAAGCCATAACCATTTAGCTTAATTAAATCAATTCACATTTCTTTCCCATCATTTGCTACACAGCCTTTAGCACTTGGATACATTCAGCAATTGAGTTTGTTACTATTTTCATTCATTTAGTAGCACTTCCTTTCATACCGATAAGTTCAAGCATATAACGAGTTTTGCACATGATAGGGTAAGCACAACGAATCATATTTAACTATCTCAAGTAGCATGGTGACATGGTAATCAACTAAGGCATTGAGAGAACATGGTTCTTCACCTCATCACAATAGGACAATCGATTCAAATACAATCAAATGAGGAATTCATACCGAATGCTCAAACACTAACAAGGCGACTCTACAAAGATTAAAGTTAGCAATACATACCTCGAGCCGAAATTTCCCTTTAATATCTACTCTCAAACCACCGGACCTTCTATCGCCTTCAATCTAATTTACAAGACGACATGATTAAACTTGGAATTAGGAGTCTTGATCTCATTTGGGCATTTTATCAAACACTATGTGGTCCCTTTGATTAACTAAGCCCTTTTTAGTGAAACATTGCTCTTACTCCCTTCCCTTTGCTAGATTATGGTGATTCACATACATGCATGCAAGGTCTTACACTTCTCATTTTTAAGAACCAACTCATGTGTGTTCCAATTTTAACTAGAATCTGAGAATTAAATGGAAATAGGGTGGGGGCTTACCTCTTATGATGAAGAAGATGATGACTACTCGATAATTTCCAGGCCTAAGTAAAGATGAAGGACCAATATTTGATGAAGAAGGTGGCTTTATCTCACTAGACTCACTCTCCCTTCTCTCTATTTTAGTTAGATAGTCCTTAAAATGAAAGGGGTAGGTGTTTTAATGATCTGGGGGTCGGGTATGAAAATTAGAATTTTAGAAGCCTCGAAGCAGGAAATGCGGTCAGGAATGCGATCGCATTCTTGCTATGCTGTCCCATTCCTGTCGCATAAATGGCCCTCAGCTGTGCCAAAAAAAGAAAACAGGTTGCCCAGGTATGCAACCACTATGCGGTCTGCATACATGTTATGCGATCGCATAGTGCATCGCATAACCTCCTCCGCAAAAATGGAGGTGCAAGAATGCGACAACTATGCATCCTGCATTACCAAAATGAGATCGCATTATGGGTCGAATAGTTGTCCTCAAATAGGACAGCAGACTGTCTAGGTATGCGACCAATATGCGGTCTGCATACCTGATCTGCGATAGCATAGTGGACCGTTTAAGTCCCGGGGTGCTTTTTATTCCAAAAAGGCCCGTTTTTAAGAATTTCTACAGTTATAACAACATGGGGCCCTATCCGGGCATCGCATTTAGTTAAGAAACTTTACAGGTCTTTAAATCCTCCCCCACTTAAAACCATTCGTCCTTGAATGAGGATCGGGGATCACTTGGGTAAGAGAACACAAAATATGCCAACCCCCAATTTTCACTAACTTTGATATTTTCTGAAAATTTCGCCAAAGTTTCCTCTGTAATTAGGCCTATCTACCTGTCAGAGAGCCCCCTAAACACATTTTTAATCCATTCCACATAGTTTCAGTTACATCATCAACTTGCACATAATTCGGTCATCTCAGCAAGTAGCATATATTTCAATTACTTCAACAAACTGTTCATAGTTCAGTTAACACCACAAATTTGCACATAATTCGGCTATTTCAAGGAGTTGCACATGATCCAACTAATCACAATATATACAAATGTGGCACAAAGTTGAGAAGTCACAATAGTGCGGTAATTAGGGGAGTGGGCATTCTTGCACAAAATATGACACAAAATTTAATTGCTTAGAGATGACCACTTTCGAAACCACCACCGGACTTATTCAAACAAGTGGGGATAGTTTTCTTTCATTTCATTTTCTGCTTCCCACGTGGCTTCCTCGACTCGTTGACTTCGCCATAACACTTTAACCGAAGCAATCTCTTTGTTTCTCAACCAACGGACTTGCCTATCAAGAATAGGTACCAGAACCTCTTCATATGACAACTCTTCATTAATTTCAACGGTCTCTACCGGCACGATGGCAGAGGGATCTCCAATTACCTTTTTCTGTATGGATACATGAAACATCGGGTACACCAATGACATTTCAGGGGGCAAATTCCACCCTATAAGCCACTTGTCCTATCCTTTGAGCGATCATATATGGCCCGACATACCTTGGGCTCAATTTCCCCTTCTTCCAAAACCGCATGACTCCTCTCATGGGAGATACCTTCAAGAATACCCAATCATCTTGTTGAAATTCCAATTCCCTACGACGAACATCCGCATAGGATTTCTGACGACTCTGAGCAGTTTTCATCCTCTCCTGAATGACTCTAACTTTTTCCATAGCTTGGTGCACAAGATCCGGTCCTAGAAGTTCCGCCTCTCCAACCTCAAACCACCAAATCGATGACCTACACCTCCTTCCGTATAATGCCTCAAATGGGGCCATCTGAATACTAGCATGGAAACTGTTATTGTAAGAAAACTCTATAAGCGGCAAGTGATCATCCTAGCTACCCTTGAAGTTTAATACACAAGCCCGTAACATGTCTTCAGGCATCTGAATAGTCCGCTCTGCCTGATCGTCCGTCTGCAGGTGGAAAGCTATGCTGAGATTTACCTGTGTACCCAAACCTTGCTGAAATTTCTTCCAAAAGTTAGCTGTGAACTGGGCCCCTCGATCTGAGATAATAGATGCTGGAGTGCCATGGAGTCTGACTATTTCTTTGATATACAAATGAGCGTACTATTTTGCAGTATCGGTGGACTTGACTGGCAAGAAATGCATTGACTTCGTGAGCCGATCCTTTATTACCCGAATTGAGTCGAACTTGCACTGAGTGCGGGGTAACCCTACCACAAAGTCCATATTGATCATCTCCTATTTGCATGTCGGTATCTCCATAAGTTGCGTCAAACCACCGCGCCGCTGATGATCGGCCTTCACTTACTGACAATTCAGACACCTAGCCATAAAGTCCGCCACACCCCTTTTCATACCATTCTACCAATAAATCTCCTTGAGACCGTGATACATTTTTGTAAAACCTGGGTGTATGGAATACCTAGAATTGTGAGCCTCCACCATTACCCTCTCTGGAAGATCATCCACATCCGGAACACATAGCCTCCCTTGGCACCGCAAAACACCGTCATCCTTGCCGAGTAAAAATGTGGTAGTCTTGTGATTCAGAACTGTCTCTCTCAACTGTGTCAATGCTGGATCCCTGAATTGCTTTTCCTTGATTTCCACTACAAGTGAAGATTCCGCTCCATTACTCACCACGACATTCCCTTCGTCTGAGGCCGAAAGACAGACCCCCAAAATGGCATATTGATAAACCTCCCGAGCCAAAGGCCTCTGACCTGCTTCCAAATGAGCCAAGATACCCATGGATTTCCGACTAAGAGCATCGGCCACCACATTCGCCTTCCCTGGATGGTACAAAATATTCATATCATAATCCTTGAGCAAATCCAACCATCTCCGCTGCCTTAAGTTCAACTCCTTCTGTTTGAATAAATAATGAAGACTCTTGTGGTCTGTGAACACGTCCACATGGACCCCATAAAGATAATGCCGCCAGATTTTCAATGCTAACACAACTATTGTGAGCTCCAAATCATGCGTCAGATAATTCTTCTCGTGATTCTTGAGCTACCTAGAAGCATACACTATTACCTTACCACATTGCATCAACATACACCCCAGACCAACCCTTGAAGCATCACAATATACCACGAACCCTTCTGAACCTTCTGGCAAGGTCAACACTGGCACCGAAGTCAATCTTGATTTCAATTGTTGGAAACTCTTTTCACAAGCATCGGAGAACTGGAACTTAACCGCTTTCTACGTCAGCTTAGTCAATGGAGAGGCGTGAGTAGAGAATCCCTCCACGAACCTCCGATAATATCTAGCTAAACCCAAGAAACTACGGATCTCCGTCGGGGTCGTTGGTCTAGGCCAATCCTTCACTGCTGCGATCTTTTGGGGATCAACCTGAATCCTTTCCCTGGAAACAACATGGCCCAAAAAGGTGACTGATTCTAGCAAAAACTCACATTTTGAGAACTTTGCATACAACTGGTGCTGATGAAGAGTATGCAGAACTGCCCTGAGGTGATCAGCATGATCTTCCTGACTCTATGAATAAACAAGGATATCGTCGATGAAGACTATCACGAAAGAGTCAAGAAACAGATTGAAAACCCGATTCATAAGATCCATAAAAGCTTCTGGGGCATTGGTTAGCCCAAACGACATCACCAAGAATTCGAAGTGCCCATAACGAGTCCTGAAGGCGGTTTTAGGAATATCCTGCTCCCTGATCCTCAAATGGTGATACCCGGACCGTAAATCAATCTTTGAGAAGAACCTAGCACCCTGCAATTGGTCGAACAAGTCATCTATCCGAGGTAATGGATATTTGTTTTTGATGGTGACCTTGTTGAGATGTCGATAATCAATACACATCCGAAGCGATCCATCTTTCTTTTTCACAAAAAAGAACCGGTGCGCCCCAAGGCGACAATATTGGCCTAATGAAACCCTTTTGATGTTTTATACGTCAATACCACACAAGAGGGGGGGGGGGGGATTTGTGTGGTGTCCAATTTTTCAAGTCCAATCTTTATAGAAGAACCTGGTTCTTCTTGGTGTTCTAACTTCTACTGTATGCAGAAAAGTAATTGTATAATTATGAACACAGTAATTTTACGTGGAAAACACCTGGCTCAAAAGGTGAAAAAACCACGACCTACTTCCCAGTAGGATTTTCCCAAACTCTTCACTATGACAATGAGCCAAACAACATTTACAAAATAAACTCTTTTGTAAACCTAAGGACTAACTCTAATCCCTTTGTGGAAAACTAGCCTCTAGCTAATTGCGACAACTTCAAGTTAACTCTAACTTGAACAATGTGTACTTATTACAATTTGCTTCAAGATAAAGCTGAAAGATACAATATTAAATCACCTACTACAACCAACTAGACTCAAAAGACAAACAGATGGAACTGGTTCTTCTAGCTGGTTCAAGTAGTCTTTGTGTCGCACAAGGATTGTCACGACCCGTTTTCGGGTTGTGATAGCGCCTGTCGTGGAACCAGGCTAGCCAACCGTTACAACAATACTCAATTCATTTACTAGATAAAATCTTATCGAGCTTGTAATAATTCCATCCTCATCGAGCTTGTTACTGAAGACCCACTTTATGCCAATCACTGATCTGTCTAGTGGTTTGGGTACCAAGTGTCATACTTGTCTTCTTTCAAACTGATTCAGCTCTTCTTGCATGGCATTTACCCAGTCATCATCCTGTAGGGCTTCACCAATGTTCTTTGGTTCGATCAAGGATAGAAAGGCATCAAACACACACAGATTTTTCAAAGAGGATCTTGTTTTGATTCCAGATGTCAAATATGTTATGATGTTCTCAAGAGGGTGACAACTTTGATATCTATGTGGTTTGAGCACCAACTTTTCACTTCTAGATGATCCCATGTTGTCTTGTTGTTGTGGAATAGGATCAGGGCCAAGGTCTAGAGTAATTTGCTGTTGAGTTCCCCCTGTCATGTTGCTTGGGGTAGTTGGACCTGGTCCATCACCTGTTCCATCTTCCATATTTGCTTCAATGTGTTCACTGCTTCTCACCAATCCAAGCTCCTCATCTTCTGGTTCATGTCTCTCAGAAAGAGTGTTAGTTTCATCAAAGACAACATGCACACTCTCTTCTACACACATAATTCTTTTATTATACACTTTATAAGCTTTGCTATGTGACGAATATCCCAAGAATACTCCCTCATCACTTCTGGGATACAATTTACCTAGGGAATATTTGCCATTGTTGTGCACAAAGAACTTGCATCCGAAAGTCCTAAGGTGGAATATGTTGGGCTTTCTCCCTTTAAGTAATTCACAAGGAGTTTTCTCTACCAGTGGCCTGGTCATGCATCTATTGATTATGTAGCATGCAGTGTTTATTGCTTATGCCAAGAAACTGTGGGGTAGTTTGCTAGAAAGAAGCATGGTCCTAACCATATCTTCAAGAGTTCTGTTCTTTCTTTCCACAACCACATTTTGCTGTGGGGTTCTAGGGGAAGAAAAGTTGTGATTTATACCATGTTCATCACAGAACTCAGCAAACTTTGAAATCTCAAATTCAATACCATGATCAGATCTTATTGATGCTAGTTGATTTCCTAACTGTTTTTTGAGTTTTTCTAACAAATGAAGTGAACATATCAAATGCTTCATCTTTAGATGTCAAAAATAAGGTCCAAGTGAACCTTTAGTAGTCATCAACTAGCACCATTACATATTTCTTACCACCTCTGCTCAGAGTTCTCATAGGACCACATAGGTCCATATGAACCAGTTCCAACGTCCTGGTGGTACTGACCATTTTCTTACTTTTGAAAGAAGATCTTACCTGCTTCCCCCTTGCACATGCCTCACAAACTTTGTCTTCCTTGAACTTAATGTTAGGAAGNTGTCCAACACACTTAAGCAAGTGAGTTCATTTTCAGATAGTGTGGACAAGTCTATGATATAGATATTATTCATTCTCTTTCCCTGCAAAACAATCTTGTCAGTAAACAGGTTGATCACAAAGCATTTTGTGGAAGTGAAAGCAACAAGGTTACCTCTGTCACACAATTGTGACACACTGGTCAGGCTGTATTTCAAGCCATCTATCAGGTACACATGTTCGATGGAACGTGTGTCATCCTTAACTACCTTGTGAACCCCAATAATTTCACCTTTCTTTCCGTTTCCAAAGGAAACATTCCCTTCTTTGAGGCTTTCAAGTGAAAGGAATTGTTCCTTGTTCCATGTCATATGCTTTGAGCAGCCACTATCCAAATACCAAATTTGGCTGCTTTCTCTCACTTGAACCTTAAAAAAGAAATCAGGGGTTAGTTTTAAGAACCCAAACTAGTTTGGGTCCTTTTCTATGAGAGAAAGGATGAATCAAGCTTTTTCTGGCCCAATTTGGTAACCAGTTTTTATTTTTAAAAAAACTCTTATTTCTTCGACTAGCTTGCTCTTTTGCAGTACACTCAATTTTGTAGTTGCCAGTCTTACTACAGTGGGTGTAGATTTTATTCTCAGGGAGAGTGAGATATTTTCTTTTGGGATCCCACTTGGGAAATTGACTCCCAAAGCCAAGCCCTCTCCGGTTGCTACTATGATTTTCTTGAAGCCATGTCAAGGCATCAGAGGATTTATTCCATTTACAAGTTCGATCTAACTCATGTTTGACTTTACCAAGTTCTTGTTTAAGTGTCCTTATCTGTTCATCCTTGGAATACATCTTATCTTTTAGTTTTCCCATATTTACTTCTAACATGATATGAGAATGATCAACAATCTTTTTACTGGATCATAGCTTTAATTTTAAGTTTTCAGATTTTAGCTCTAGAATGTCAGTTTCAAGTGGATGAACCTGGTTCATCAAGAAAGTGTTTTTCTTTTCAAATTCACTTACTCTGATTTCCAGGTTCATGCATTTTGCTTTTAGCATTGCACACTCTTTAGAGAGTTATTCTTTCTCTATGGTTGTTTCATCGGAATCATCCATGAAATCAAGTAGCAACTCAGAGAGTTTTTCCTTAGATAGGAACTTTATTTTGTTTTTGAGATGGCAGATACTTACCTCTGGTTCATCATATGATTCCTCATCACATTCTCCAGTTGCCATGAGCGCCTGATCTTCATTCTCACCATCTTCTAATTCTTCATCTGAACTTTCCCCCCAAGCAGCAACCATAGCTTTTGTTGTGGTTTTCCTGGCTTCGACCAGTTCCTTCTTCCTGTTCCTCCTTTCAAATATCTTCTTTTTCCATTCCACTTCCTACTGAGGCCAGTTCTTCATAAGGTGGTCAGTCTTTCCACACTTGTAGCATCCCTCGTTGGTTGGCCTTTCTGGAGTTTTTGCTTTGTTGTAGTTTCCACCTCTAGAGATGCCCTTCTTCCTTATGAGAAAGTTTCTGAATTCTTTGGTAATCATGGCCATCTCATCTTCCTCCAGATCTGCTCCCTCAGTGATTCTCAGTGCTAGACTCCTTTCCTTCTTTTGGAGCATCCTTTTCATTGTCTGCCTTCTGAGTTCATAGGACGTAAGGTTTCCAATTAGCTCGTCCAATCTGAGGGTTGCCATATTTTTGGATTCCTGGATAGCAGTGATTTTACTTTCCCAGGAAATTGGTAAGCCCTTGTCAGGATCTTCTCTACTCTGTCCTCTTCAAGAATGACTCTACCAAGAGATTTAAATTCATTTGTCAAAGTTGTGAACCTTGGGTACATCTCTTGGATTGTCTCTCCTTCTTTCATAGTGAAGTTTTCATACTGAGAGTATAGTAGAGTACCTCTTGATCTTTTCACCTGAGGTGTTCCTTCATGGGCTAATTGTAAGGTATCCCAAATTTCTTTGACAGTTGTGCAGCATTGAATCCTACTATACTCGTCTAGACCTAGTCCACAAACTAGCCACTTTTTGGCCTTAGCATTTTTCTCCCATTTCTTCAGATCCTCAGCAGTGCAGTCAGCTCTAGTTTTTGGTACATCTACTCCTTCATCAATCTTCTTCATGGTGGTTAGAGGACCATCACTGACTATGTGCCAGAGTTCATAGTCTTCTCCAATCAAGTGGTCCTTCATCCTGTTCTTCCACCAGGAGTAATACTGGACATTGAAGCGTGGTGGCCTTGCAGTTGATTGACCTTCCCAGTTTCCAGGTGGTGCACTCATTTTGATCTTTTCCAAGGTGTTAGCCTTTTCAAGGATAACCTGCTCTGATACCAATTGATGTTTTATGCGTCAATACCACACAAGAGGGGGTGATTTGTGTGGTGTCCAATTTTTCAACTGCAATCTTTATAGAAGAACCTGGTTCTTCTTGGTGTTCCAACTTCTACTGTATGCGGAAAAGTAAATGCAGAATTAAAGAACACAACAATTTTACGTGGAAAACAACTGGCTCAAAAGGTGAAAAAACCACGACCTACTTCCTAGTAGGATTTCCCCAAACTCTTCACTATGACAATGAGCCAAACAACATTTACAAAATAAACTCTTTTGTAAACCTAAGGACTAACTCTAATCCCTTTGTGGCAAATTAGCCTCTAGCTAATTGCGACAACTTCAAGTTAACTGTAACTTGAACAATGTGTACCTATTACAATTTTATTCTAGATAA
Organism: Nicotiana undulata; assembly: GCA_005239495.1. Classification (NCBI taxonomy): domain Eukaryota; kingdom Viridiplantae; phylum Streptophyta; class Magnoliopsida; order Solanales; family Solanaceae; genus Nicotiana; species Nicotiana undulata. The sequence continues at coordinate 108,590 of ML284420.1, forward strand.
AGCTGAAAGATATAATATTAAATCACCTACTACAACCAACAAGACTCAAAAGACAAACAGATGGAAATGGTTCTTCTAGTTGGTTCAAGTAGTCTTTGTGTCGCACACGGATTGTCACAACCCGTTTTCGGGTTGTGATGGCGCCTGTCGTGGAACCAGGCTAGCCAACCGTTACAACAATACTCAATTCATTTACTAGATAAAATCTTATCATTTCTATATTAATAGAAATACGGACATTTCTAATCATTTAAACAATCTAACAAAAGAAATAAGCTCCAACAAACAACCTAGGATCTGGAGTCACGCAGTCATGAGCTACTAACATCAATACAACTGAGAATAATAATACTGAAGTTTTAAGTTTCCAATTTCTAATACATAAGGGAAGAATAGGGAAAAGAGGGACGGGACACTGAACGCCAGCTGCTACCTCGTCGGCTCTGGGAGAATAGCTTCTATCACCGCTCCGCGTCAAATCTCGGTGCACCTGGATCTGCACACACAGTGTGCAGGTAAGTAACTAAAACAACCTACGGTCTGAGGAGGTAGTGACGAACTCAACCTCCGTAAATAACATTTCAAATAATGAATATTTCAGAAATTAACCGAGTATATTAGTGACAATATATGTAAATAACAATTAAATGCCATGTATGTATCATGCAACTCTCACAGGTAGTCCTCTCGGTACACATAATTGGCCATTGGCCCAGGGAAATCCATCCCGTAACATGTAC
>ML284428.1:0-20932 GCA_005239495.1 Nicotiana undulata
CGCCACGGGGCGCGTCCAAGGGGTCATGGGGCATGGATGGAAAGCCGCCCATGACAGAACTTGTAACATCGCATGATAGTTTCAACTAACATAAGGGCATGTATAACTAAAAAATTTAAAGTTAGAATAAATTCTTCATATAAAAATGAGATAGTATATGGTAAAATGAAACATATGTAGCTAATTGACCGTTCCTCCACGTGCTTGAGTTAGCCATCGTTGTTAAACTCTTTTGGATCCGCGTTTTGGGTTAAACGCGGATCTCATGATGTTTAACCATAGAATACTCTCATTATTTGCAAAAAGAAATATACTAATGTAATCGATCTGAATATTTTTGTTTCGGACTACTATTGACAGTCAGTTATTTGGTTCATCATGAAATCTAAACTATGGATCTTCTAAAAGCTTCATGCATGCTTGTTATTTTCATTATATAGAGATTGTAATTAGTACGTATGTGAGTTACAAGGAGTGTATTCAAAGCTAGGTATTAATTATTTAGAGTACTTTAATCCAAACTTTTTGAGTGAAACTTCGCTACTGATTAGAGAAAAGAAATGAAAAAGAAAAGAAAAACACCAAAAGACTTGGTCATACGACATAATAACCTTTTTTTTAATTCTTCCTTGTATAGATACTCCATTTGTAACGAGATCTTGAAGTGTGAAAGCGCAGACAACATGTGAACGCATACGGACTCTATAACAGAGAGTTCGATTAATAAAAGTAGTGATTCTTCATATAGTATGATATAGAGATGCACATTCAATGATTGACTATCGTACTATTTTTAATTTGAGCTTGTTTGGTGTGCACCTTATCAATTAATTACGTACCTATTAAATTACTCGTCATACGGAACGAGTACACTTCATCTTTTTTATTTCTATTTTTGGGCCCTTTTCTTTCTTTTGTCCTTTCTATTCATCTAGACCAAAATAACGACAAATATAGAAGTTATCTACGTTTGAAATTTGTTTACCCTTAAAATCGGATACATTTAAATTTATATGTGGTTTTAAGGATACGTGATTTCATCTAATACTAATTGATAAATGTGATTAATAATAAAAATTAACAGTTAATAAAGCAAACCGGTATTGAAATGCAACGCAGCTCTCGAGCTAGATCGCCCTTGAACTGGTTGATAACAAATCTATGAAGTATGAAGTAAACTGATGAACAAGAGAGTATAAGAGAAAAAGAATATTGTATTGCTCTGATATGCGAGAATAAGATGGTTTACAAATGATTAGAACCTCCTTTATATAGTAGAGGAATTCTACGTATGGTACAATTCTAATTACAGAAGGAAATCCATGATTAGCAAAATAATTGTTCTTGATTTGATCCGTTCCGAGATTTTCACCATGATCCTCGACCAGTCACGGATATCTCGCCTTCCGTTATTATGCTATCTTCGGTCTTGCTTGATGTATATCCCGTTTGGTCTTGATCGCTAATGGTCTCGATCTCGACAGGTACCTCAAATTCCGAACTCGGTGTCTTATCCTCATGCCACGATCTGATCTACTACGGGGCCGATCCACGATCCATCCCCTGGTCTCGGTTAATCAGTAAAATTGGGTGGGCCCGATTAACTGATTGAAATGCAAGAAACGAATTGAGTGTAATGACAGCAAACGAATTGAGTCTTTGATCTTTACCCCGACTTGTCATGACGTCATCACCATGACGTAAGTGATAGAGGTGACCAAAACGTCCCTTCGATAGAGTTCCCCAGGTTTTTAATGTGTGTCAGTTGACAGTCGGCTACTAGTAACTTTGAATCGTCGCCGTGAAACCCATAAATATGTCTCTTTTCCATTCTTTCAAACTTTACTTTCAATCTCTTCTGCTCTAATCTTCTAAGCTCTTTGCATCCTTTAAGTTCTTCATGTGCAAATCCTCAAGTTTTCATTGTTAACCCTTTTTCAAGACACCAAATACTGTTATCTTCATCCTTCTCCAATCCCAAAACTAAATGGCAAAAGCGTCAAAGACAATGCCACAAAAAGAAACCGCTTCATCATCTCGGTCGCCTGGCTAGAAAACACCGGTGGAACCGCGCCCTGAGGAATGTGTTCCTGGGGGGTGCGTTATCAGTTTCGATTTCAAGATCAAGAAAACCACGCCGGTTTTCGGTCGTTGCCAGCCGGTATTGAAATACATATGCTCCATACCCGGGAGCTTCCTCGAAAAAGGTGAAGAAAGATTGTAACTGGAAGGACAAAGAGGTCGTGATACCGGCCCCTGAGGAGGATATTACTACCCACGTGGAAGGGTTCTTGAGCTTTTACACTTACCCTTTCACGTTGGGACCCCTCGACCCAATCACTGTGGACTTTTGCAGAATGTACCAGGTGACCCGCGGACAAATCCTCGACAAATCCATCCCTCTTTCTTGAGGATCGTAATATTGCTCCAATTCTTCGTGAGAAAAGTCGACGGGCTCCCCTTCACTCTCAACCACCTTATAAGGTTATATAGCCCTCGGATTTACCAAGGTGGGTTGATAAAACTCCAACGCCGAGCCACCAAGGTTTTCATCTCCAATATAGACGAGGACAAAGACCGGGGTTGGATGGGTCGATTCGTCTGAGTGAGGACCTCGGACCTGATTTCGGCTGAAAGCATGCCGTTCCCCGAGAGATGGAACATGAAACGTAAGTACAATTTATCAGTTTCAGCATGTTAATTTTTTTTCTTTGCTCCCTCTTATTGATACCCTTTTTCTGTGTAGCTGCTGCATGGATTCCTGGCACAGTTCCCCATCTCGAAGTTTGGGTCAAGAGTCTGGTCTCGTCCTCAACGTATGCTGAGCACGCATGGCGCGATTTATTGAAAGGCCAGTGGGAAGTCAAAAATCATGGTAAGCCTTTTTATGTGTATAGTGATTCGATTAAAACATTCCTCTAATCTTACTCAATTTCTTCTCTTGCAGGTCTCGAAAAAGATGCAGTCATGATACTCATCAGGCTCGGTTGGTCACGAAACTTGCAAAGGCCATATCTAAGGCTGAGACGGCCAAGGCCGATGCTGAGGCAATCGTGGTCGTCTACCAGTACGATGCTGAGCCACTCAAGCTCGAGCAAAGGAAGTCGTTGATGCTGCTCAAGTTCGAGCATATTGGGTCGCTGAGTATGCTAAGTGCCAATCTCAAAGGGAGACCCTCGAGAAATCCACGCTCGTGGCTTCGATCTCACTACTGAGATCAAGAGTGCTAAAGAGCTCGAAGACGATGCCAAGGCATTGGCCTCTTGTAACGATGATGACGCCGGGAGAGTGAGTGGGTCCGAGAGAGGAGGGGATCCCGATGGTGAAGAAGTTGCTCCTGGAAAAGATTAGGCACTTAGCATTTCTTTCCCTTTGCATTTTGGTACATAACCTCGACTGGGCCATGTTGCCCTTTGTAAATAAATTTATATATCTATATATACAAAGATCCTTTCTTTTTCCTTTATGTCTTGTCTTTACTTCATTTTTGTTTCATTTATGTATGGTGTAACAATAAAGTGTATCCTTAGGTTCGAGGTTTATGCAATTTTGACAGAAACCGAACTAGTATGATTTATAGGATCGAGTGAGTGCTTGCTCGAACTCGAAGTAGGGTAACCCTTAGGTTTTGATTGAGTGAGGATGATCTCTCAAACTCAAAACAAAAGATGACCCTTAGGATTTTGTATCAAGCCGATATGGCATTTGTAAAAGAATGGCTTTTTCCCTTTTTATACTTGAAAAGTTTATTGTTAGTTGATAAAATTTGTTATGCCTTAGCATGAAATAAGAAATTTGTTCGGGAGTTCGAATAATTCTTTACCCATTAGGTTTTCTGAAGCTCGATATTATCGAAGACTTTTGTTTTGTAATGTCTTAGCATGAAATAAGGAATTTGTTCGAGAGTTCTAACAAATTTGTACCCATTAGGGTTTTCGAGGCTCGATATTATCAAAGCCCTTTTTAGTTTTGCCGAGGGTAGCCTTTTAATCGGTTTAGGAAAGTATTCGAAGGCCTGTTTTATTACGGAATTAGGACGTCTCAGAACCATGTTACTTAGGTCGTAGCTTTTTATTCAGGATTTGCCTCTTAGGCTTATTTTTTCATTTCACTTCGAGCTTGCTCGAAGTGTTAGTCCCCGAGTGGGGTGGTCGTGGCCTATAAAAATCGAGGGTTGCCTTCCTAAGGTCTTATGATCTCAAGGATTAAATAATTCGATCTCGTCTATTTTTCGGATGGTAGTCCCTGAGTGTCAGTTTAGTTGTTCGTTGTGATCGTCCCTTAAGCCTGTTTACACAATAGATCAAGAGTATGAAATTGTAAAGTAGAATTTTCTAAGGCATGAGATATTTGGCAAGGAAAATACTTCTCTTATTAGATGATTATACATGTGTACATGTTTTATGTCAGGGCTCGAGCAACCTATATGGGCATGGATCATTCGATTGTTTGGCCCTTACAAAATTTACCCATCAAGACCCTGTCGACACGGAGTACTTTCCTTGCAACAAAATTTACATTCGAGGGTGATGTCCCCCAGTATTCGAGGTTAATTGTAGAGAAGCCTCTGATACTATTGAATCGCTCTAAGTTAGCATGAACAATGGTTGCCTCGTTAAAAACCTCGGTGGAAAAACTCATTTGAGACAAAAACCGGTCTAAGGGAAAAAGAGTGCAATGCGTGCTTTCAGGCCTAGAGACTTTATGTTGAAGAATCCATCGATGCCCTCGATCGAACACCTGCAATTGGTTAATTTAAAATTTAATTGAAAATGGAGAAGGTCATATCTTAGCAGTAGTATCATTTTAGGAGTGATACGTTCCAATTGTTTGGTAATTGCTCGCCATTCATCGTGCCGAGTTTGTAGTATCCCTTTCCGATAATGTCGAGGACCTGATATGGCCCCTCCCAATTTGGACCCAAGTTTCCTTCATTCGGTTTTTGAGTGTTGAGGGTGACGTTTCTCAGTACTAAGTCCCCGATTTTAAAGTGTCGAAGATTGGCTCTTCGAATGTAATACCTTTCGAACCGAGAGTTAGGGTTTGTGCAAAATATTGCGAAGGGGATAGGTAGTTACAACACAAATTGGGTGACACTGGAAATATGGTTTTAATTTCCTAGAGGCGCTTATTAAAGCAAGCGCTAATTTTCTAAGTAAGGGTATCGGGTCTCGGCCTCACATAAGGTCCGACTAACATAGTAAACAGGGAATACCGTACCTTTCTCTTCTCGAACTAGGACCCCAATTACCGCTATTTCAGAGACTGTTAAGTACAAGTAGAGTTGCTCGTCCGCTTTCGGGGTGTGAAGCAGTGGCGGGCTTGACAGGTATCATTTTAGTTCTTCTAAGGCATGTTTGCATTCCGGGGTCCATGCAAAATTGCTCTTCATCTTAAGCACTGAGAAGAACCGGTGACTTCTATCTGAGGACCTCGAAATGAATCGAGCTAGGACCGCTATGCGCTCTGTTAACCTTTGTACGACCTTGATGTTATCCACTACCGTGATATCTTTGATGGCCTTCATTTTATCGAGGTTGATCTCGATCCCCTGATTTGACACCATGAAGCCGAGGAACTTGCCCGAGCTAACCCCAAACGCGCACTTCTCCGAGTTGAGCTTCATGTTGTACTTTCTTAGTATGTCGAAGGTCTCCTGCAAATGTTTCAAATGGTCCTCTGCTCGTAGGGACTTAACTAACATGCCATCAATATAAACTTCCATTGATTTTCCTATTTGTTCTTTGAACATTCGATTACTAGGCGTTGATAAGTTGCACCAACATATTTTAGTCCGAACGACATTACGTTATAACAATAGGTGTCGCTCTTAGAGATAAACGAAGTCTTTTCCTGATCCTCCTGGTTCATTTAATTTGGTTGTACCCGGAGTAAGCATCGAGAAAACTGAGAATATCGTGGCCGTTCTTGGCATCGATCATTCGATCAATATTCATCAAAGGAAAAGAATCCTAAAGGCATGCTTTGTTTATGTCCCTGTAGTCTACGCACATTCTATGTTAATTTCCCTTCTTAGAGACTACCACTACGTTTGCTAACCATTCGGGACATTTTACTTCCCGAATGGACCCTATTTTGAAAAGTTTGGTTACCTCATCCTTGATGAATACATTATTAACCTCGAACTGAGACCTTCTCTTTTGCTTTACTAGACGGATCTTAGGGTCCAGCTTAGCCGATGTGTAGTGATTTCTGGTGGGATACCTGTCATATCGAGATTGGACCAAGCAAAGCACTCCATGTTATCTAAAAGGAATTGAATAAGTTTTTTCCTAAGCTCAGAGGTTAACCTCGTGCCCAGGTATACCTTTTGTTCGGGCATGTCCTTGATCAATATGACATGTTCCAGCTCTTCGATTGTCGATTTGGTGGCGTTGGAATCATCGGGAATTGTGAAGGATCGAGGGATCTAGTAGTTACCGTCCTCGTCCTCGTCCACTCCCTGCTTCTCCAATTGAGTAGAGGCTGGTGCTTGTGGTTGCTATTTTCCCCCTGCTTCCTTTTGACCTTGATTCCTTTGCTAATGAGAGCGCCAATACCGGTATCACTTCATTGACTACAAACATTTCTTTGGATGCATGTTGTTCCCCATACACCGTTTTTACTCCCTCCGGTGTTGGGAACTTCAGAACTTGGTGAAAGGTTGAAGGGACCACCCTTATGTTATGAATCTAGGGTCTTCCGAGCAGGGCGTTGTAGCTCATATCTCCCTCGATTATGTGGAATTTTGTTTCTTGTATGGTTACAACTAAGTTTACTGGTAGGATAATTTCACCATTGGTAGTTTCACTAGCCATGTTGAAGCCATTAAGAACCCGAGTTGTGGGCACAATCTGATCCTGTAGGCCGAGTTTCTCCACGACCCTCGATCGAATAATGTCGTCCGAGCTTCCTGGATCAATCAAAACATGTTTAACTTGAATTTTATTCATAATAATAGATATTACTAGTGCATCATTGTGGAGTTGTGAGATCCCCTCTGCTTCCTCGTCATTGAAAGACAAGGTCCATTCCGGCACATAGTTCCGAGTTCGCTTTTCCCTGGTCATCGGCACCTTGGTGCGCTTGAATATGGGTCCCTATGTGATATCGACCCTACCTACGATCATGTGAACCAAATGTTGTGGTTCTTCCTTCCCGTTCTTCCCATTTGCATCCCTGTCTCTGAATTGGTTATTAGCTCAGTCGCTCAAAAATGCTCGAAGGTGGCCCTCGTTGAATAAGCGGGCTACCTCCTCCCTTAGTTGTCTGTAGTCCTCCGTTCTATGACCATGAGTACCATGGTACTTGCATATTTGATTGGGGTACCTCTGGGCCAGATCGGTCTATAGAGGTTTAGGCCATCTGGTATCTTTGATCCGCCCAATGGCCGATACAATAGTTGATGCATCAACGATGAAGTTGTATTTTGATAATCGTGGTGCCTGATGTTTTATACTTCAATACCAAACAAGAGAGGGGGGTGATTTGTGTGGTAACCAATATTTCCCTTACACTAATTATGGAAGGACCCGGTTCTTCTAAGTGTTCCTTAACCTACTATTGCTGAAATAGTAAATGCGGAAAGTAAAGAACACAAGTAATTTACGTGGAAAAAACCTGGCTCAAAAGGTTAATAAACCACGATCTAATTCCCAGTAGGATTTTCCCAAACTCTTCACTAAATCACTGAGCCAAAAACTGCATTTACAAAAACACTTTTGTAAACCTAGGACTAGCCTTAATCCCTTGTAGCAAACAACCTCTAACTGTTGCGACAACTTCAAGTTAACTCTAACTTGAATACTCTGAGTACCTATTACAATTGCCTATAGATAAAGCTGAAAGGTACAATATGAAAACACCTACTACAATTGAACTAGAATAAGAAAATAGACACTTGGAACTGGTTCTTCTATCTGGTTCATGTCGCTTCAGGTTTGCACACTTGAATCACACATGAATTGATTGCAAACTGCTTTGCTATTTTGCTCTCAATTCCTATTTAACTTCTGCATTTGTGCATGCCTATAAAATGAGAACATCCTGCAATATATAGAGTTAGTAGATGAATAAAAAACTAGTGTTCTAATGCTATTCTTCCTTGGTGGAAGAGTTCTAGTTGATCTCAACTCCTAACTCCTTCCTTATCTTGGATAATGTTCTCTTTGAGTAAGGAGTCCTTCTCCTTTTCAATTATTCAATCTTTTTGATCAAGAGATATCAATTATGCGAAGTTAAGTTTATCTCCTTCACGTGCATCCCACATGCTCAAATCTTCCCCTATCTATGTACACCAGGGATGAACCTGGTTCATGCTTGAGTTCCTTTGTCAATCTTTAAAACTATCCTTCACTTGGGCCAACAAATTTCTCCTTTTTGATGATGACAAACTCTGTGCTTTTCATAAGCTTAGGCCCTGTTTCAACTTAGCCCAACATCAGCACAATGTTAGAACATTTTGTCACTTATCATCAAGGACCGGGTTTATTAGGTTATAAACATCATTGTTCAGAGTGTAAAGCACAACGTTTTTGCCCCTTTTGGCATCATTGAAAAGTTTCATAATACATGTGTGATTCCCAAATTTTAAAACTTACTCATGGACACTGGGGCTACTTCAAATGCATTCATGGATTAATCATCAATAATCAAGCTAAGAATTTAAACTATCAAAGAAATATAAACATACAATTAGAGCAAAAACCAACAAATTTCATTGATAATTGATATTATTCTTCCACAATCCACAAAAAAATACTGAAAACATGAGAAAATAAGAAACACCCCAAACTAGGTCACTGAAAGGTCTACATGGGTCTAGGAGTTTAAGGCTTGGAAGAACTGTTGGCTTGATTTTTGTCTTGGAGAAATTTCAGCATGTCTTGAAGAATTCCATCATTCTTCTCCTTTTCCCTTGCTAGCTTAGTTCTGAGATCATCTCTCTCAGACTCTACCTCAGCCAACCGTGTCTTCAGCCTTGCTATCTCAGCATCATGTCCCCCACTCTCCTGCACCAAAGCTATGACCTTGCTATTGAATGGTGTCTTTATGGATGAACCAGGTTCATTTGGAGTGGCATGGACCTCATACTCACAAGGAATCAGAGTGTTAACCCCAAAGTGATCTTTGCTTGTAGCCATATCCCACTTCTTCAGGGGCACCTTACAATGTGCGAGCACAAATGTGAAAATAAAGCCATAGGGAATGACATAGGCTTTGGAGCAATTGATAACCCTATCGAGGAGCTGGATTATAAATCCAAGCCAGTTGATCTTCCTCCCACTATCCAAGCATTCCATTAAAACCAAGTCCATGAAGTTGGAAATGTGCCTCCTTTCCTTCCTAGGTAGAACACACTTGTTGATGAATTTGAATAGCACCTTGTGGGGTGGATTCATTTCATTTTGTACATAGCCTTGGGCTCACTTTCTTCATTGTCACTGAATTTTCTTGTGATGGCAAGGGCAGTAGCAAGGTTCTTTGGGCTTGGACATTTCAACTTTGTGTAGTCATTGTACCCCTCAGCAGGTACGCCTAAAACTTCACCCAACTCCTTTTCATCGAAGGAAATTTTCACCCCTTTCACCAGGCTAGTAACCCTTCCATCCTTCACTTCAGCATTAGCCATAAACTCAATTATTTTACCCCTTGCCAACTTACCATCCATCTGAAGGACCATGTCCTTCCAGCCTTGCACTTCTAATTTCTCCAGGAGCAGCACCATCTCTTCCTCCTCCAAATCCTTGAGGAGTATACCCTTCAAGATATTTATTTTGCCATACTTGGCCAGCTTTTCCTTTTCACTGTCTGATTCATCTTACTCTTCTCCACTCCATTCCTCTTCTTCGGCAATTTTTGCTTGTTTGGTTTTCACTGCAAACCTGGTTCTTTTTGACAGGGTGGATGGTTCAGCAGACTTTGACATAGAAGTAGACTTCTTGGTGGAAGTCTTGGCTTTCTTGGTCTTGGGAGTATGAACCTCCACCTCAGCAATCACATCATCATCTTGATGGACCAGGTCCAACTCATCCACAACAACAGCCTCAACAGGCTCTCCCACCTTCTTCTTTCCTTTGTCCATCCTTTTCTTTTTGCTTTCTTCTAAGGCTCTTTGCAGTTCTTCCTCATTTTGCTTCAGCTGAATTCTTGTGGCTCTTCCTCTTATGGGAGGAATTTCAGTAGTATCAGAAGGGGCAACCTTCCTTTTCTTGTTAGCCCTAGCAATGCCAGGGGTCTTAGTCTTGGAAGTTATCTTCTTCTTGGGGTTGTAGCTGTCACCTACTTTTTTCAAAAGGTCTTCGGGGGTTTCTTCAACTGATGACCAGGATCATCTACTTTTTGCCCAAGTTTAACCAGCCAGTGGATTCACCAGACCCACTCCCCCCTGTTTTGTTGACACTTTCCTCCACTTTATCTGATTCTGCTCCATAAATAGCCATTTTACCTATATCATAAGTGGGTGAAGAATCAACCACTCTTTTCTCAATTCCCCTTTCTTCACTTCGAACACCCTCACTCTTTTTTTTTTTCCCCTTTTTCTTTTTACCACCTCTCCTTGTGGACTTAGACGTTTCTTCATCCACCACAGATCCAACCAATATAAACCTATTCTCCAGATTTTCCACCAATTCATAAATGACCTCAGTAGTCGCAGACTTGAAGGAGTCGTCAGAGTTCTGGGGTTCTTGGGCTTGGCTAGCTTTTAATTGTGCATTTAATTTATTTGATAACATACCTCCAGCCACACTCTTGTGAGCAAGCATTTTTACTTGTCTTTTCTTAGGCTGAGGGGTAGTTGAAGATGAGGAGCATGGTGGGGGGTGTACCAGGGTTATCAGAAGGGTTATTCATTTTGTGCTTGGTTCTGGAAGAAAGACGATAGGTAGATTGAACTTTGGAGGAAGAGAGAAGATGGAAAGTATTTTCGACGGTTTGAGAATTATGAGAAGAGGCTAGAGATGATGGTGATCAATTTAAAGGGAAGGGGTAATTAATGGGTAACAACATGCTCATCAGTCTTTTAGAAGTCTAATCAAACTGAAATGTCAGTTTTGAATAGACGGTGGAGTCTTCCCTTGAATCTAGTTCATTTAATTTGGTTAAGATTCTTTTGAACGGAACTGGTTCAATTTAATTGGATAAGTTTAAGAGAAATCTGGACTTAGGTAGGACTCTGTTCATGATTCAAATATTATAATTTCAAATTATGCAGAGTGTAGAAAACATACAATGTTATCTAGATGAACCAACATTGTTGAACCAGGTTCTTCACTGAGAATCCTCTTGTGCATGTCTAAATTTGCCAAAATAGAGAAAATATCATTAGATATTAATGAGTCATTCTAACACATGACACATGAGTATACTATTTACAGTATGAGACTGAGCAAAAATTAATCCAGTTATATACACAAGTTCCATATTTTCTAACCAATTTTTTTTCATTTTACACACACACACACACACACACACACACACACACACACATATATATATATATATATATATATATATATATATATATATATATTACATTATGAGACTGGGCAAAAATTAATCCAGTTATATACACAAGTTCCAGATTTTCTAACCAATTTTTTTCATTTTTTTCATATATATATATATATATTCGTTGTGAATTATGAACTGGTCCTTTTAGGTGATCTTAATCATCCCTAATTCTAACCTATTCCTTTCAAAGTAATCTCTACTTAGAGATTTTGTGAATATGTCAGCTATTTGCTTGTCAGTAGCACAAAATACAACAGTGATCAATATCTTTTCATAGTTATCCCTCAAAAAGTGATGCCTAACATCTATGTGCTTAGTTTTCTTGTAATGAACAGGGTTCTTGGTCATACTAATTGCACTAGTGTTATCACATAAAAATGGACATACAACCAACATAAATTCCAAAGTCCATCAATTGTTGTTTGATCCACAACAATGGAGCACAAAAAATGAGGCAGCAACAACATACTCAGCTTCAGCAGTAGATAAGGCCACTGAATTTTGCTTTTTGGTGGCCCAAGACATAATATGTGAGACAAGAAAGTGTGTCATAGTTGAGGTACTCTTTCTATCCATGAGAAAACCTGCATAATCAACATCAACATATCCCACAAGATTGAAATTACTACCTTTTGGATACCAAAGACAAAGATCAGTGGTGCCTTTAAGATATCTTAGAATTCTCTTGACAGCAGTCAAGTGAGACTCCTTTGGATTTGCCTGAAATCTTGCACAAAGGCCTACACTGAAAATAATGTCAGGTCTACTAGCAGTGAGATGCAACAATGAGCCAATCATTCCCCTATACAACTTCTGATCGACAAATGAACTAGGTTCATCTATATCCAACTTTGTAGCTGTTGATATAGGAGTGTCAATTTCTTTGGAATCTTCTATTTTAAACCTTTTAAGTAACTCTTTTACATACTTCTGTTGATGGATCATAGTTCCATTTGAATTTTGTTTATTTTGTAAGCCTAAAAAGAAATTAAGCTCACCCATCATGCTTATTTCAAATTCACTCCCCATTAGTTTAGCAAAGTTTTTACTTAGCTTATCAGTAGTTGCTCCAAAGATTATATCATCAACATATATCTAAACTACCAAGAGATCTTTACCTTTTTCTTTCAAGAATAAAGTATTGTCAGTTTTACCTCTCTTGTAGTCATGCTCAAGCAAATTTTTTGATAATCTTTCATACAATGCTCTTAGAACCTGCTTGAGTCCATAAAGTGCTTTGTCAAGTTTGTACACATGATCATGATTTTCCTTGTTTTCGAACCCCGAAGGTTTCTTGACAAACACATCTTCCTTTAAATAGCCATTTAGGAAGGCACTCTTGACATCCATCTGGTGAAGGGTGAATTCCATGTAAGCAGCAAAGGCTATGAGAAGTCTTATTGCTTCGAGCCTTGCAACTCGAGCAAAAGTTTCATCATAGTTTATGCCCTCCTCCTGACAATATCCTTGGACCACCAATCTTGCCCTGTTCCTTGTAACTGTTCTATATTCATCAAGTTTGTTTCTGAAGACCCACTTAGTGCCAATTACTGATATGTCCAATGGTCTTGGTACTATATGCCAAACTTGACTCTTTTCAAATTGGTTGAGTTCATCTTGCAATGCATTTACCCAGTCTGCATCCTGCAAAGCCTCAGCAACATTTTTAGGTTCAATAAGAGATAAGAAAGCATCAAAAGCACAAAGATTCTTTAATGAAGATTTGGTTTTTATTCCAGAGGCTAGATCAGCAATGGTGTTCTCAATGGGATGGGAACTTTGATATTTGTAAGGTCTCACAACCAACTGGTTTCCCCTTGATGTTCCTTCAGTGTTTTGTTGTTGTGGAACATGTTCATGGACATGTTCCATTGAGTTTTGAGGATCATTTCCTCTTTGTTCTAATCCCCCTGTCATGTTTCCCGAGGTGGATGAACCTATTCCATCACATGTTCCTTATTCCAGTGCAGCTTCAGTCTGGGCTCTAGTTTAAATTAAGTTTCTTACCATCCCAATAGCTTCATAACCATTTTCATGTCTCTCATAAAGGATGTTAGTTTCATCAAAAACCACATGAACACTTTCTTCAACACACATAGTTCTTTTGTTATATACCTTATAAGCGTTACTATGTGAAGAATATCCCAAGAATACTCCCTCATCACTTCTGGGATCAAACTTGCCTAGGTAGTCTTTACCATTATTGTGCACAAAGAACTTGCATCCAAATTCCCTAATATGGGATATATTTGGCTTTCTCCCTTTAAATAATTCGTGGGGAGTCTTCTCTACAAGACGTCTAGTCATGCACCTATTTATGATGTAGCATGCAGTATTTACAGCTTCTTCCCAGAAGTTATGGGGCACTTTACTAGAAAGAAGCATAGTCCTAGCCATATCTTCAAGTGTCCTATTCTTTCTTTCAACTACTCCATTTTGTTGTGGAGTCCTAGGAGCAGAAAAATTATGATCTATGCCATGCTCATCACAAAATTCAGTTAATTTAGCATTTTTAAATTCAGTGTCATGATCAGACCTAATTGATGCAAGTTGATTACCTAGTTGTTTAAGAGTTTTTCTAACAAAAGAAGTGAACATGTCAAATGCTTCATCTTTAGATGTTTAAAATAATGTCCAAGTAAACCTAGAGTAATCATCAACAAACACCATCACATATTTTTTACGACCTCTGCGTAATGTTCTCATTGGACCACAGATATCCATATGGACCAGTTCTATCGTTCTGGTGGTACTTACCACTTTCTTGCATTTAAAAGAGGATCTTACCTGCTTCCCCCTTGCATAAGCCTCACAAACTTTGTCTTCCTTGAACTTAATGTTAAGCAGTCCGATCACCAAGTCCTTGGAGATTAATTTATTGAGTTGACTCAGACTTGCATGTCCAAGTCTCTTATGACAAAAAAGGGGATCATTGTCCAACACACTTAAGCAAGTGAGTTCATATTCTAAAAGTGTGGACAGATCTACGATGTATATATTGTTCACTTTTTTCACCTGTAAAAAAATCTTGTCAGTGGTAAGATTAATCACAAAATATTTAGTAGAGGTGAATGCTACAAGGTTACCTCTATCACATAGTTGTGATACACTAATTAGACTATATTTTAACCCGTCTATCAAGTAGACATTCTCAATTGAGTGAGTGTCAGTCTTACCTACCTTACCAACCCCAATGATCTCACCTTTCTTCCTATTTCCAAAGGAGACATTACCTCATTTGAGGTCCTCAAGTGAAAGGAACTAGTCCTTGCTTCCTGTCATGTGCTTTGAGTAGCCACTATACATGTACTATATTTGGCTGCTCCCCTTCACTTGAACCTGCAAAAGAAAATCAGGGGTTAGTCTTAGGAACACAAACTAGTTTGGGTCCCTTTCTATAGGCAAAATGATGAATTAAATTCTTTTTAGCCCGACTTGGTAGCCAATTCTTCCCTTGAACAATTTTTTGTTCTTTTGGCTTGCCTTTTCTTTCGCATTACATTCACTTTTATAGTGACAAATTTTACCACAGTGAGTACACATCTTGTTCTCAAGAAGAGTAAGGTACTTGCTTTTGGGACCCTACTTAGGTTGCTGATTCTCAAAGCCAAGTCTTCTTCTATTGCTACTATGATGTTCATGTAGCCATGAAAAAGCATCGGAGGACTTGTTCCATTTACAGGTTCTATCTAGTTCATGCTTGACCTTGCCTAGATCCTCCTTCAAGACTCTTACCTGCTCATCCTTCTTATACAACCCATCTTTCAGTTTGCCTATAATTTCCTCTAGAGTGAGTTTTGTGCAATCAGTTGTCTTCTTACTTGTTCCTAATTTCAGTTTTAGGTTTTCATATTTTAGTTCTAGGATATTTGCCTCAAATGCATGAACCTGGTTCTTTAGTGAAGTATTCTCACTTACAGTCTCACTAACTCTGAGTTCCAAGTTCTTACATTTTGCTTTTAAAATCACACATTCCTTAGACAACTGTTCCTTTTCATTATTCATATCCTCAGATTCATCAAAGAAATCTTGAAGTAATTCATAAATTTTTTCTTAAGACAAAAACTTAATCTTGTCTTTGAGATGAATTATACATACCTCAGATTCCTCATCGGATTCTCCAATTGCCATAAGTGTTTGTTCATCTCCATCGTCATCATCTGAGTCCTCATCTGAGCTTTCTCCCCAAGCAGCAACCATAGCCTTTATTGATCCTTTGTTTTTCTTGGGATGAACCTGTTCCTTCTTCTTGTTTCTTTGTTCGGCTTTTTCCTTCTTCCATTTAATTTCCCATTGAGGGAAGTTCTTTGTGTGATGATCAGTCTTCCCAAACTTGTAGCAATCCTAATTGGCCTATTTTTCAGGAACCATTGGTTTGCTATAGTTTCTACCTCTTGAAGAACCCTTTCCTCTTATTAGGTATTTCTTGAAGTCCTTTGTGATCATAGACATATCATCTTCCTCTAGATCAACACCTTCAGTAATTATGAGTTCTAGGATCCTTTCCTTCTTGGGTACATCCAACTTCATGGTTTGCCTTCTAAGTTCATAAGTAATGATATTTCCAATCAGCTCATCCAACTTAAGAGTTGCAATGTTCTTTGATTCCTGAATTACAGTGATTTTGCTTTCCCAAGAGACTGGCGGGACCCTTGTCATAATCTTCTCGACTTTGTCTTCGTCAAGAATAATCCTTCCAAGATACTTAAGTTCATTTGTCAGTGTGGTGAACCTTGTATACAGCTCTTGGATGGTTTCCGCTTCCTTCATAGTGAAATTCTCATATTGAGGATATAGTAGGGTTCCTCTAGACCTCTTCACTTGAGGTGTTCCTTCATGAGCCACTTGCAAAGTATTCCAAATTTCCTTAGCAGTAGTACAACTTTAAATTCTACTGTACTTGTCTGGACCAAGTCCACACACAAGCTATTTCTTGGCCTTGTAATTCTTCTCCCATTTCCTCAAGTCCTCCGTAGTGCAGTCAAGTCTTGTTTTTGGCACATCTACTCCTTAATCATTCTTCTTCATGGTAGTTAGGGGGCCATCAATGAAAATATCCCATAGCTCGTAGTATTCTCCTATGATGTGGTCTCTCATTCTGTTTTTCCACAGGAGTAGTACTGACCATTGAAGAGTGGTGGCCTAACAGTGGATTGTCCTTCCCAATTTCTAGGTGGTGCACTCATATTGATTCTCCTAAGGTGTTAGCCTCTTCAAGAATAACCCTCTCTGATACCAATTGATGTTTTATACTTCAATACCACACAAGAGGGGGGGGGGGGGTTATTTGTGTGGTGACCAATTTTTTGCTTACGCTAATGTGGAAGGACCTGGTTCTTCTAAGTGTTCCTTAACCTACTATTGTTGAAATAGTAAACGCTGAAAGTAAAGAACACAAGTATTTTACGTGGAAACCACCTGGCTCAAAAGGTTAAAAAATCATGACCTACTTCCATGTAGGATTTTTCCAAACTCTTCACTAAATCACTAAGACAAAAACTGGATTTACAAAAATACTTTTGTAAACCTAAGACTAACTCTAATCCCTTGTAGCAAAAAAAAACCCTAACTATTGCGACAACTTCAAGTTAACTCTAACTTGAATACTCTGAGTACCTATTACAATTGCCTGTAGATAAAACTGAAAGGTACAATATGAAAACACCTACTACATTTGAACTAGAATAAAAAATAGACATCTGGAACTGGTTCTTCTATCTGGTTCATGTAGCTTCGGATTTGCACACTTGAATCACACACGAATTGCTTGCAAAGTGCTTTGCTATTTTGCTCTCAATTCCTCTTTAACTTTTGTGTTTGTGCATGCCTGTAAAATAAGAACATCCTGCACTATATAGAGTTAGTAGAGGAATAAATAACTAGAGTTCTAATGCTACTTTTCCTTGGTGAAAGTGTTCTAGTTGATCTCAACTCCTAACTCCTTCCTTATCTTGGATAATGTTCTCTTTGAGTAAGGAGTCCTTCTCCTTATCAATTATGCAACCTTTTCGATCAGGAGATATTAATTTTGTCAAGTTAATTTTATCTCCTTCACGTGCATCCCACATGCTCGAATCTGCCCGTGTCTATGTACACCATGGATGGACCTAGTTCATGCATGAGTTCCTTTGTCAATCATCAAAACTATCCTTCACTTGGTCCAATAGTGCCTCTGTGGGCTCGACATATTTGTCGAGGCCGGTCTACTAATGATCCCTCGGGAGCTCTATCCCCGATCATTCCTTTGATCACTTCGAACGGGGTTACGTCCAAGACTGTTGTTCTCCGATCTCCACTATATGGTTGATACTGATCTTTGTTTGATTGGGGTTCTCTATCGATGTCCCTTTGAATTCTGTCGACTGGCCTGTTTGGATAAACGGAACCGAAAGGAGTTCCAACTGATCATCCTCGACCCTGATTTTTGTCTGGTACCGATTATGCACATCAGCCCAAGTCATAACTAGATACTCAATTAAATTCTGCTTTAGCTGTCGTGAAGCCACCCAACTTCGTATGTTCAGACCTTGAGTAAAATCTTGGACATACCAATCATCTGCAACCAGGGGTTGGTCCATACGTTCTATCTGGAACCGAGATACAAACTCCCTCAACTTGTTGTCTTTCTGTTTCACTTTGAAGAGGTCAGACTTCCTAGTCTCGACCTATATTGCTCCGGTGTGTGCTTTGACGAAGGAATATGCGAGCATGATGAAGGAATCATTGGAATTGAGCGGCAAATTATGGTACCATATTATCGCCCCCTTCGATAAAGTTTCACCAAACTTCTTTAGCGGGACAGACTCAATCTCATCATCTTCCAAATCATTCCCCTTTATTGCGTATGTATAAGAAGTGGCATGCTCATTAGGGTCGGTGGTCCCATTATACTTGGGAATTTCTAGCATGCGAAATTTCTTTGGGATGGGCTTAAGAGTCGCACATGGGGGGGGGGGGGGGGGGGGGGAAGGCTTCTTCACGAACTTCTTCGAATTCAAACGCTTCAGAATCGGAGGTGCCCCAGGTATTTGGTCAACTAGGGAGTTATACGTTTATACCTTTTTTTCATTTTCTTCAATCCTTTCTCCCCCGATTCTATTTGCTTTGTAAGCTCTTCGAGCATCTTCATAATGGCCGGGTTAGTCCCTAATTCATTCTCGGTCGGCCTCTCCGGTACTGGTTGTGCTATAACAGCTTGTTAAGCCTGTAACATTTCAATTATCAGTTGAAGGCTGACTCCGCCGTCCTCGCCGCCCTGCATACCTCGACCGCCTGATAGAACTTCCCTGCGGATGCTATTCCCGGGATCGAAACCCAGATTTGCATTTAGGACGACATGTGAACTGACGTCTGCAATCGGTACTCCCTCAAGACCAGCCTGAGGCACTTCGATCCCTGGGGCGGCTATATTTTCGTTTTCTCCATGAAAAACAAGGTCGTTGTCGGCGTGTGTGGGTGCTGCTTGTGAGTTCAACATGCTAATCCTAAAATCAAAAACACTTACAAGAACAAGCGTAAAGTAGTGTGTGTTAGTTTACCCTTAAAATCAGATAACAATTAAACTTATAAGTGATTTTAAAGACACGTGATTTCACCTAATACCAATTGATAAATGCGATGATTAATAATAGAAATTAATAGTAAATAAAGCAAACCGATATTGAAGTGCAATGCAGCCCTCAAGCTAGATCGCCCTCGAACTGGTTGACAATAAAGTTATGAAGTATGAAGTAAACTGATGAACAAAAGAGTATAAGAGAAAAAGAATACTGTACTGCTCTGATATGCGAGAATAAGATGGTTAAAAATGATTAGAACCTCCCTTTATATAGTATAAGAATTCTACTTATGGTTCAATTCTAATTACAGAAGGAAATCCCATGATTAGCTAAATAACCGTTCTTGATTTGATCTGTTCCGACATTTCTGCCATGATCATCGACCAATTACGGATATCTCGCCTTTCCGTTATTATGTTATCTTCGGTCTTGCTTGATGTCTATCTCATTTGGTCTCAATCGCTACTTGTCTCGATCTCGACATGTACCTCGAACCCCGAACTCGGTACCTTATCCTCATGCCTCGGTCTGATCTACTACGGGGCCGATCCTCTATCCATGCCCCTGGTCTCGGTTAATCAGTAAAATTGGGTGAGCCCGATTTTAACCGTATACAAAATTACATAGTCTTAAATATTTAATTATAAACGAGTTAAGCAATAATTAACATTTCCTCATATGATTAGAGCGTCTGGTCTATTGTATTTCATATTGGGCATGAATCACTTAATGTTTGATATGAGCTTGCAAATAGTTTGGATTTTATTGTGGATCTATGAGTTTGCAATTGGAGTGCCAATTTTGCTTAACCAACCTTTTTTATCGCTTCTGAATTGATATAAAGGCTTAACTGCTATGTGTCTTATCTCTATTTTGTGGTGTTTTAAATTTATATAATGATTCGGGATAAATATGTCTGTATACGGGTGAGATCGAGCTCTTGGTGCATCCTAGCCTCCGACAAGATAAGTCAGGATCGAGACATGGCAATAAGGGACCGAAATCGAGCTAGAGTCCCACCGAGCTAGAGCCCGGGGGCATGACGTCCGCATTCGAGAATATCAAGGCCATGATCCTGGAAGACCAGTCCTAGCCTCGAATGACGTCGAAGAATATTATCACACAATCCAGCATAACAACCTGAAGGCCGAAATATCCGTGACTGGCCGAATGTTACGGCGGGAATATCGGCACATATCGATAAGGAACCAACAATTAGTGAATCAAAAGATTTTTTACCTTTATAGAGTTGTACCTAAAATAGGACTCCCCTACTATATAAAAGGGGTCTAATAATTCATTTGGCACATTGTAACACACACTCAAAAGCAATACATATGTTCTCTATCTTTAAGCTCTCGCTCTTTTCTGGATCGATACCGGTCGTGGTGAGCCCGGCTCGAGAACGATTATCTCATCAAAGCTGAAACTATCCAACTTGTGTGGTTTGAATTTGTTTTATCTTTATTTAGTCAATAGCAATTTAGTTTATCGCCTTGTATCAAGTTAATCCGCAAAATCTTAATACCACTTACAAATTTAATTGTTATCCGATTTTAAGAGTAAACAATATATTAACTTAAAACGTTTATGTTTTTTCAAAAGGTCACGAATAAATTAAGGAAAAAAGGTGAAAGGGTTAATTTCTCGGGGGATATAATGATGAAAAAGCAAAGCAATAGTTCAGGTAAATAACGAAGAAAATAAAGAAATCGATTAACACGTCTTCACTGAATATTCAGTGGGTGTGGAAAGATTATCACTAGAGTCAAGACATGAAGCCAGTCTCTTTATAGGATCTATGCCTTGACCTTGAAACCCAGTTACTATAATTTTTGTGTGTGTGTGTGTGGGTGGTG
>ML284428.1:35816-47488 GCA_005239495.1 Nicotiana undulata
GGTCCTAAGTTTTTTAGCCTATAGGATCATTCCATGCAATACTTTGTTACTCCCTCAAGTCGGGGTGTTACTCATAGCATTAGCGCACGGACTATCATCTCCTTACTACCGAATTACTATATTTAAGTTGTTACTTAAGCGTTCTAGTAGATTCTAACTCGTTCCTTATGCGTGCACTACCCGTCCCTTACCTATGTCCCTGGAGGTATTAGGACCTCTATTTGGGATAGTTCTAGACCAACCTATGTTACTTAAAAATATGAAATCTAGGTGACAAACAAAACAAATAGGACTTTCAGATAAAGAACAAGTATGGTCTCACATTGACCTCCACATATAGACAACAAAAGCACGCAATTGAGTCAACAAACTTTATTAATTTTGAAATCCTATAGGCAGGATATCTATGTGAGAAAAATAGAGTATAGAGACAGTTTTATTTCGGCGAGCATTAAGACCTATTTGTTTGCCTACTGAATTTATTCAGCATGAATCGGGGGAACTTCAGGCAGTAATATGTCACAATTATAAACCCAGAATCATTATTAAATCCTATAGATATATTGGCTAAGTGATTGACAATAACGATTGAATTTAGAATCGATCGACAGAATCCTATAGGCATGATTTCTACAAGCTTATTAATTACAGATCTATAGACATGATTTCTAGGTGTAGCACGGATTTTAATCTGTAGAGATAGGTTTTATTTCCTTTTTCCAATCCTATAGTCATGCTTTCTAATTGCTGAATTGATTTAAATCTTATAGATAGGATTTCTGAGTTTGAAACTAATTTTTGTCTTATAGGCATGATATCTATTGCTGGATTGATTTAGACCCTATAAGCAGGATTTCTAAGTTTGAAATTGATTTTTAGTCCTATAGGCATGATATCTATTAACTTTATGTGGGAAGAAATTAAACTTTTTTCCAAGAAGGATAATTAACTCAAACAACAAGGTCCTATAGGCATGATTTCTAATGCACATTTGTTGAAAACATGTATAGATCCTATGAACATGATTTCTAATGTACAGAATTAAACGAAAAGTCCTATAATAAGGATCTCTAGTATGCAAATGTGAAACACAGAATGAAAGTCCTATTGGCAGGATTTCTAAACACAGTATAGTACTCACACAGTTTAATCAACATAATTAAATCCTATAGGCAGGATTTCTACCCAGTTTTAACAAGATATAAGAAAAACCCCCCAACTTTACTAAATATCCCCAAATCTGTTATTACAGACCATAGTAGCCTAATGAATTACATAAAGGTAATAGTTGCACTATAGGGAGCCTTCATAGGCCCAAATAAACCCGAGAACCATGCCTTCCAACATAACAGCTTTGAAGCATAGCAATGATTCATCCACAACACATTAGAACCGGGCTTCCAGTGTGTCAAAGTTTTCAAGGGCCTCAGGGACCCCGGGCAATGGTCACACCAGAACCGCACATTCATAAAAGAGTTCATAAGAGATTGGAAAACCAACCCTCAGTGCGTCGACGTTCAAAAGAGTCTCATGTGGGCCCAAGGAAGTTCTCACACTGGGGTGGTTGAGAACCTAAGGGACTAAGAGTGGGAGGTTTTAAAATCAGTACATAAAAGGGAGAAGGGACAAAACTTAAAATAGTTGGATTTCAGAAGAAACATGATTCAGAACATAGAGTTGCAGGCAGAACTGCACCAAGAAAAACAAACATAATTCATGCTCAAACACATAGATCAAGTGAATTGAAGTCTAGTTAAGTTAAATATTTAGACTAGTACTTAGGACAATCATCACAGAAATAGTTAGACGAAACAATTAAACTGGCCAGACATACGAATTAGGCAGACAAGGCACATGAGTTAGGAAACAAACCAAGTGATTGCATGTTTATAGTACCTTATAAAGTTCAGAACTGGTTAATGAAACAAACTAAACCTTACACTAACTTATGAGAGTATTCATATTGTTCAAATAACCTAGTCCTAAGTTAACAGTTACTAAATGAAGTCATAGAATCATGTAGAGGACAAAATCATAATGGGAATTGAAACAGGCGAGTCAGGCAAAAGCATAGAGAATGAAATTTCAAAGGTTAGGGTTAAGTAAGAAAGCAAGTAAGTATGCCACAACAATGAAGTTCCAGAATAATTTGGCCTTGGCTTTCAGCCGGCGAAAATCAAGAGACACTTAGCACAGAAATCAGAACACCATAGAAATCTTAAGTTTTAGTGAGAAATATGAGAGATCTAGTCTGTCCTAAAAGGGAATGGGGAAGGGGTTTAAATAGTACTCAATGAGGCAGACAAAAAAAGTAATAAGTCAATCATAGACCAATAGGGATTGGAAATAATTCCAGAATCAATTTAAGTCGGCTTCAATCAATTAACAGAACATAATAGCATAAAATCAAGCCAGTACTACTTAAATTAGGGAATGTATTATATAGAGTCAATCAATATTCAAATGATGGATCAAATAAGGTAAGGAAATAATGAGAACAGATAAATCAAACGAGAAGAGGAAAGGCTGAAATCTTAGCAAAAATTTCAAAACCCTAATTTGGGGTAAGTAAAATTAGTCAGCAATTAACGCCCTGAGTTAAAGACAGATAGACAAAAACATAAAAAGAAAATAATTAAATAATCGAAAATCCTAGAAAATAGGCAGAAATACAAAGACATATAGACGAAAATAATTAAGGTTCAATTATGAAGAATAAAAAAGACCATAAATTTTAGGGTAAGTAAAATTAGTCAGAAATAATGAAAAAAATTGTAATAGATACATAGAGATGAAACATTAAAGGTTGAAACAAATTTGGTTCATCTTTGAAAATCAAAACCCTAAATTTTAGGATAAGTAAAATCGGTCAGAATAATAAAGAAACTATAAAACACAGGGATAGATTGTCACGACCCCATAATACCCAGTCTTGATGGTGCCTATCGTGAAATCAGGCAAGCCACACATTTCATTTGATTTATGGTTTCTTTCAGAAAGATCACTATATTTGCAGCAAACGTCTCATTTATAAATCATTTAAAAGTTTAACACCATTAAGACATAAATAAAACCAATCCCAGAACTAGTGTCACTAAGTCATGAGCTACTGTAACTACAATGTCAAAATACAAAACTTACATAATACTGTCTGAAATAATAAAATGCGACAGGAAGATAAAGAAGGAGAAAACAAGGCTGCGATCGCCAGCTGCTACCTCGAAGACTCCAAAAGAAACTCTGTCAACAGATCAACAACCGTTGTCAGGTACCGATGTACCTAAATCCGCACACAAGGTGCATAGGGTAACGTGAGTACACCAACTCAGAAATAACGAACCCAAACTATGGGCTGAGAGGTAGTGACTGACTAAACCTCAATAAATGTAATAAAAACAGTGTACATAATTTAGGCATGTTCACAGTTCTAACATATAATGAAAATAGAATGAGTCAGATATGATCAGTAACCCATGTATAACTTAGTATACTCTACATGCCAATGTATCAATAGTGTGGAAATGCACATAGTGCTCACAACTCTCACATAGAAGTCCACTCAGTACTGTATATGGCTCTCAAGGCCCAGGGAAGATCCATCCCGGAATATATATATATGCACACACATGTGACCGTAATCACCCAATACAGAGGAAGGCCAATCCAGCCCCACGGAGAAGATCCATCTCAGGAATACAAACACTCAGACAAGATCCATGTTAAGGGAAGATCCATCCCTCAATATCATCACTGCGCTCACTGGGTGTGTCTTACAGACTCCGGAGGGGCTCCTACAGCCCAAGCGCTATAATAAACAAGATCCAAGAATATTCAATATAATATATTGCGGCGCGCAGCCCGATCCCATAACTGTTTCTCAATAACAGGCTCTCGGCCTCACTCAGTCATCACTCTCTAGTCTCGCTCACATGGGCTCACAAATGCATGAACTAGCCCGAATCAATGATAAAAATGTGTAAA
Source organism: Nicotiana undulata (assembly GCA_005239495.1). Classification (NCBI taxonomy): domain Eukaryota; kingdom Viridiplantae; phylum Streptophyta; class Magnoliopsida; order Solanales; family Solanaceae; genus Nicotiana; species Nicotiana undulata. The sequence goes on from ML284428.1 coordinate 39,798, forward strand.
ATCAACAATTACAGAGACTGAGACATGATACGATATGCTATGACATGACTGAGTATATAACATCAATGAAACACATGAGATGGCATCGATAATGACAACTCGGGTCTCAACAGTATCGGCGTGAAGCCTTAACATAATACTTAGCATGATTTCTAGCATGATCACATTAACCACATTGATAGAAGAACGGATATCAAACCATAATTAACTACTAAACGGTGCCATGGGATGAACCAGACAAAAATCACACGGTGCACGCCCGTCACTTGGCATGTGCGTTACCTTAATTATAATTATATAGCATATAATTCGGGGTTTCGAACCCTCAGAACCAAGTTTTGAAATGTTACTTACCTTAAATCGGCTAAAATCCTAGTCCGCAATGCTTTTGCCTTTTGACTCGACCTCCAATTGCTCCGAATCTAACCAAAACCAGATTTATATCATCAATATATGCTAAAGGGACAAAGCCCACTCGAAAATAACCAAATTACATCAAAAATCCCGAAATTGGCCAAACCCGACCCCCGGGCCCACGTCTCGCAATTCAATAAAAGCTTGCAAACTTGTTCCTTACACTCTCTCGAGTTCATACATACCAAATACATCTAAATCCGACAACAAATGGCCCCTCAAATCCTCAAATCAGAGTCTAGAACTTCAAGCCCTAATCCCCTAATTTTAGCCCTTAATCCTCATAAATTTCATGTCTAATCAGGTAGAAATCATCATATAATCGAGTATCGAGTTCAAAATCATTACTTCAAGGTGTTACCCCTCGAATCCCTCTTCAATTCCTCTTAAAATGCTGCAAACCTGAACACAAATGGTGGAAAAATGGCGAAAATTCGCTAAGGCTTCTATTTATAGGTTCTGCCCAGCGATGACCGCATCTGCGGCATTTTTACAGCATCGCGGACCATCACCTGCGGTCCCAGGTGCCCACCTGCGGATTATCATTAATCGACCAATGCTCGCATCTGCGGTTCATCTACCGCACCTGCGGGCTCGCAGGTGCGACCCCGGCTTTCGCATCTGCGGTTCCACTCAAGTTGTTCCCTTTTCCGCACCTGCGAGGGCATTCCCGCACCTGCAGTGACCGCACCTGTGGCCACCCATCCGCACCTGCGGAATCACATAACAGTCTCACACCAACAACCTTTCCAATTTCCAAAACTCCGATGGCCATCCGAAATCATCCCGAGGCCCTCGGGACCTTAACCGAATATGCCAACACATCCCATAACCTCATTCAAACTTAGTCGAGCCCTCGAACCACTCAAAACAATGCCAAAACACCAAATCAACCTCGGATACAAGCCTAAGAACTTAGAAACTTCCAAATTTCGCCACCGATGCCGAAACCACACAAACCACGTCTGAATGACCTGAATATTTGCACACACATCCAAAATGACACTACGAACCTGTTCCAACTTCCAGAATTCCATTCCGACCCCAATAGCAAATTTTCTACTGCCGGCCAGAAATCGCCAAAAATCTCATTTCGCCAATTCAAGCCTAATTCTACTTCGGACCTTAGAACAACACTCCGAACACACTCCTACGTCCCAAATCACCTAACAAAGCTATCCGAGCCATAAAATTGACATTCCGAGGTCGTTTACCTAATAATCAACTTCTGATTGACTTTTCTAACTATAAAGCCAACTTAAGAGACTAAGTGTCTCATTTCTAACCACGACCACTCCGAACCCGAACCAACCGACCCAACACAACATAATTGAGCTAAACAACACATGATAAAACCGAAACAGGGAGAACGAGGCTAATCTCATGGTACGACCGGTCGGGTCGTTACATTCTCCCCCTCTTAAACAAACGTTCGTCTTCGAACGGGTCTAGAAACATAGTTGGAGTCTCTAATAAGTGAGGATATCTGCTCCGCATCTCCCCCTCGATCTCCCAGGTGGCTTCCTCCACCGGCTTCCCTCTCCACTGCATCTTCACTGAAGCTATATCCTTAGACCTCAACCTTCTGACCTGACGACCCAAAATAGCCACTGGATCTACCTCATAAGACATATCACCCTCAAGCTGAACCGTGATGAAGTCCAAAACATGATACGGGTCACCAACATACTTCCGGAGCATGGAAACATAAAATACCGGATGCACACTCGAAGAGCTAGGTGGCAAAGAAAGTCTATAGGCCACCACTCCAACCCTATGAAGTACCTCAAAAGGCTCAATGAACCGGAGACTCAACTTGCCTGTCTTCCCTAACCGCATAACACCCTTCATGGGTGATACCTTAAGCAGCACCTTCTCCCTTACCATGAAAGACACATCCTGGACCTTCCGGTCCACATAACTCTTCTGCCTAGACTGCGCCGTGCGAAGCCGCTCCTGAATCAACTTCACCTTATCTAACGCATCCTGTACCAAATCTTTACCCAAGAGCCTAGCCTCACCCGGCTCAAACCAACCAATCGGTGATCTACACCTCCTTCTATATAAAGCCTTGTACAGAGTCATCTGAATGCTCGACTGATAACTATTATTATACGCAAACTCCGCGAGTGGCAGAAACTAGTCCCATGAACCCCCAAAATCCATGACACAAGCTCACAACATGTCCTCCAGTTTCTGAATAGTGTGCTCGGACTAACCGTCTGTCTGAGGATGAAAAGTTGTGCTCAACTCAACCTGAGTACCCAAATCTCTCTGCACGGCCATCCAAAACTGCAATGTTAACTGAGTACCTATGTCAGAAATGATAGAAACTGGGACACCATGCAATCGGACAATCTCCTGGATATAAATCTCAGCTAACCGCTCCGAAGAATAAGTAGTACCAACAGGAATAAAGTGCACGGAATTGGTCAGCCGATCCACAATAACCCATATATAATTAAACCTCCTCGCAGTCCGTGGGAGCCCAACTACAAAGTCCATGGTGATCCTCTCTCACTTCCACTTCGGAATATCTAACCTCTGATGTAATCCACCTGGTCTCTGGTGCTCATACTTGACCTGCTGAGAGTTGAGACACCGAGCTACAAATCCAACAATATCCTTTTTCATCTGCCTCTACCAATAATGCTGTCTCAGATCCTGATACATCTTCGCGGCACCCAGATGGATGGAGTACCGCGAGCTATAGGCCTTTGCTAGAATCAACTCTTGAAGCCCATCGACATTAGGCACACATATCCGACCCTGCATCCTCAAAACCCCATCATCACCAATAACTACATCCCTGGCATCACCTCGCCGGACCCTATCCTGAAGAACGAGCAAGTGTGGGTCATCATACTGACGCTCTATGATCCGGTCATAAAGAGAAGACCTGGAGGCTACACAAGCCAACACACGACGAGGCTATGATAAGTCTAATCTCACAAACTGACCCGCTAAGTCCTGAACATCAAGTGCTAATGGTCTCTCCGCTGCTAGAAGATATGCTAGACTCCCCAAACTCTCTGCTCTACAACTCAAGGCATCGGCCACTACATTGGCTTTCCCCGGATGGTATAGAATAGTGATATCATAGTCCTTGAGAAGCTCCAACCATCTCCTCTGGCGCAAATTCAGATCCTTCTGCTTAAACAGATGCTGTAAACTACGGTGGTCAGTAAAAACCTCACAATGCACCCCATACAAATAGTGACGCCAAATCTTCAAGGCGTGAACAATGGCTCCAAGCTCGAGGTCATGCACGGGGTAATTATTCTTATGAGTCTTCAACTGGCACGAGGCGTAGGCAATCACCCTACCCTCCTACATCAAAACACAATCAATGATTATCCTCGAGGCATCACAATATATGGTATAGGAACCTGAAGCTGATGACAATACTAATACTGGAGCTGAGGTCAAGGCAACCTTGAGCTTCTGAAAGCTCTCCTCACACTCGTCCGACCACCTGAATGAAGCACCCTTCTGGGTCAATTTAGTCAAAGGCGAAGCAATAGAAGAAAATCCCTACACAAAGCGACGGTAATACCCCGCCAAACCAAGGAAGCTCCTAATCTCTGTAGCTAAGGATGGTCTGGGCCAACTCTGCACCGCCTCTATCTTCTTCGGATCAACCTGAATACCTTCACTAGACACCACGTGCCCCAAGAAAGCTAATGAGCCAAGCCAAAACTCACACTTGGAGAACTTTGCATAAAGCTTCTCCTCCATCAATCTCTGCAATACCACTCTCAAATGCTGAGCATGCTCCTCCTGGATACGAGAATATACCAGGATGTCATCAATGAACACAATAACAAAAGAATCCAAATACGACTGAAACACGTTGTTCATCAAATGCATGAACGTTGCTGGAGCATTGGTCAGCCCAAAAGACATCACTATAAACTCATAATGACCATAACGAGTCCTGAAAGCTGTCTTAGGAATATATGAATCCCGAATCTTCAGCTGATGATACCCGGATCTCAAATCAATCTTAGAGAACACCCTGGCTCCCTGAAGCTGGTCAAACAAGTCATCAATACGAGGCAAAGGGTACTTATTCTTCACTGTAACCTTGTTCAACTGCCTGTAGTCAATACATATTCTCATGAAACCATCTTTGTTCTTCACAAACAACACCGGCGCACCCCAAGGTGACACACTAGGCCGAATGAACCCCTTATCTAGGAGTTCCTGAAGCTGCTCTTTCAATTCCTTCAACTCCGCCGGTGCTATACGATACGGTGGAATAGAAATGGGCTGAGTGCCCAGCACCAAATCAATACCAAAATAAATATCCTTGTCAGGTGGCATGCCTAGCAGGTCAGCATGAAACACGTCTGGAAAATCACGGACCATAGGAACAGAATCAATAGTGGGAGTCTCAACACTGACATCCCCCACAAAAGCCAAATAAGACAAGCACCCCTTCTCCACTATACGCTGAGCCTTCAGGTATGAAATCACCCTACTAGGCACATAGTCAATAGAACCTCTCCACTCAACCCTCTGAAATCCTGGCATCGCTAAGGTCACGGTCTTAGCGTGACAATCTAGAACATTATGACACGGAGATAGCCAATCCATGCCCAATAGCACATCAAAGTCAACCATGCTAAGCAGTAACAGATCCACTCGGATCTCCAGACCCCCAATAGATATCACACATTACTGATACACACGGTCCACAACAATAGTATCGCCTACCGAATTCGACCCATGAACAGATGTAACTAAGGACTCACGAGGCATATCCAAAAAATAGGCAAAATATGATGAAACATAGGAATAAGTGGAACCAGGATCAAATAAGACCGAAGCATCTCGGTGACAAACTGAAACAATACTTGTAATCACTGTATCTGAGGCCATAGCATCCGACCTAGATGGAAGTGCATATAATCGAGCCTGACCACCACCTGATCGAGCTCCCCCTCTAGGGCGACCTCTAGCTATCTGACCCCGACCCTTCGCTGTCTGGACGGTTGGCGAGGTAACTGGTGCCGAAGCTGACAGCTGACTCCTCTGCTGGGATGAACCACCCGAAAGACGGTGACAAAAACTCTTGATATGACCCGGATCACCACACTCAAAACAACCCCTCTCAGCAAATGATGGTGGGGACTGAAGGGAACCCCTAGCACCTGGATAACCACTAGAAAAACCATGCACAGAGGAACCCTGAACCGATGGTGCTCGAAATGAACTCTGGGCTAGAAGAGCACTAAATATAGAACGGCCCAGATGAGAGCTGTGGGGACCATGCCCCGATGATGCACCACTGTACGCTGGGCGAACTAAATGAGGAGGCCAAAATGAGCGGCCTCTGTTATACTGAAACTGACCCCTGGGGGGAACACTACTAAAACTACCAGATCCTCGAGGCCTCTTGGCCTCCCTCTCCTCTTGCTCCCAGCGGCGAACTGACTCAATATCCCTAGCAATATCAACCACTTGCTCAAAAGTAGCACCCGATACGCTCTCTCTGGTCATCAAAATACGAAGTTGATAAGTGAGACCATCCACGAACCTCCTGATCCTCTTTCTCTCTCAGTAGGGACTAACTCTGAAGCAGGACGAGCTAGCTCCGAAAACCTCATCTCATACTGCATCACAATCAGCTCATCCCGACGTAGATGCTCAAACTATTTGCGCAGCTCCTCTCTGCGGGGCTGGGGAACATATTTCTCTAAAAAGAGAGTGGAAAACTGTTGCCAAGTAAGGGGCACTGCTCCAACAGGCCTACGCCTCTCATAAGACTCCGACCAAGTGAATGCAGTTCCTAAGAACTGGAAAGTAGTGAACGAGACCCCACTGGTCTCTAATATCCCTGCAGTGCGAAGAATCCTCTGATACTTGTCTAAGAAGCCCTGCGCATCCTCACCCTCAACACCACTGAAAGTAGGAGGCTGAAGTCTACCAAATCTCTCCAACTTGCGCTGCTCATCGTCATCCATAACTGGGATCATAAAATCCTGAGCTGGGGTAACCGACTGGGCTGGAGCTGCCCCCGGTAATTGGAGTCCCTAAATAATCTACTCAGGTGTACGGGGAACTGGAGTCTGAGTGCCTCCCCGGCCTGAGAAGTACCAGCTGTAGTAGAAACAACGACTGCTTGTGCTAGACTGGTGCACATAGTCAGAATCTGGGTCAAAGTCTCCTGAAGACCCAGAATCACAATAGGCACTGCCGGTGCCCGAGCCGGTCCCACTGGTACATCAGCGGCTGGGACTTGATCTGGAATAACTGGAGGGTCCACAGGTACTGCCCCGGCTGCTGCGCGGGCTGCACCCTTCTTTCTACCACGGTCTCGGCCCCGACCTCGACCTCTTACGGGCCCAACTGGTGTTTGGTCCCCCCTGATCGGTAGCGCGTGTCCTCACCATCTGTGAGAGAATGAAACAACAAAAGTTTAGTTCCTAGAATAAACAGACTCGCACGACAGAATTCAAGAATGTGAAATTTTTCCTAAGGGTTTTGTAGCCTCTCGAAGATAAGTACAAATGTCTCCGTACCGATCCGCAAGACTCTACTAAACCTTCTCATGACTGGTGAGACCTATATAACCTAGAGCTCTCATACCAACTTTTGCAGCAAAAGTCTCATTTATAAATCATTTAAAAGTTTAAAACCATTAAGACATAAATAAAACCAATCCCAGAACTAGTGTCACGGAGTCATGAGCTACTATAACTACAATGTCGAAATACAAAACTGACATAATACTATCTGAAATAATAAAATGCGTAAAAAGATAAAGAAGGAGAAAATGAGGTTGCGATCGCCAACTACTACCTCGAAGACTCCAAAAGAAGCTCTGTCAACAAATTAACAACCGCTGCCGGGTCCCGATGTACCTAAATTTGCATACAAGGTGCAGGGTGTAACATGAGTACACCAACTTAGAAGTAACGAACCCAAACTATGGGCTGAGAGGTAGTGAAAGACTAAACCTCAGTAAATGTAATAAAAACAGTGTACATAATTTAGGCATGTTCACAGTTCTAACAGATAATGAAAACAAAATGAGTCAGATATGATTAGTAACCCATGTATAACTCAATGTACTCTACATGCCAATTTATCAACTGTGTGGAAATGCACATAGTGCTCATAACTCTCACATAGAAGTCCACTCAGTACTGTATATGGATCCTAGGGCCCAGGGAAGATCCATCCCGGAATATATATATATATATATATATATATATATATATATATATATATATATATATATATATACACACACACACACACACACACAC
>ML284428.1:47533-65641 GCA_005239495.1 Nicotiana undulata
TATATATATATATATATATATATATATATACACATAGGTGACAGTAGTTACCCAATACTGAGGAAGGCCAATCCATCCCCACGGAGAAGATCCATCTCCGGAATAAAAACACTCGGACAAGATCCATGTCCAGGGAAGATCAATCCCTCAATATCATCATTGCGCTCACTGGGGGTGTGTTACAGACTCCGGAGGGGCTCCTACAACCCAAGTGCTATAATAAGCCAGATCCTGGCATAATCAATATAATATACTGCGGTGTGCAGCCTGATCCCATAAGTGTCTCTCAATAATAGGCTCTCGGCCTCACTCAGTCATCACTCTTCAGTCTCGCTCACATGGGCTCACAAATGTATGAACTAGCCCGAATCAATGATAAAAATGTGTAAAATCAATAATTATCGAGACTGAGACATGATATGATATGCTATGACAGGACTGAGTATACAACATCAATGAAACACATGAGATGACAACGATAATGACCACTCAGGTCTTAACAGTATCGGCGTGAAGCCTTAACATAGTACATAGCATGATTTCTAGCATGATCACATTAACCACATTGATAGAAGCACATATATCAAACCATAATTAATTACTAAACGATGCCATGTGATGAACCCAGACAAAATCACACGGTGCACGCCCGCACGCCCGCACGCCCGTCACTTGGCATATGTGTCACCTTAATTATAATCATATAGCATATAGTTCGGGGTTTCGAACCCTCAGAACCAAGTTTGGAAATGTTACTTACCTCAAACCGGCTAAAATCCTACTCCGCAATGTTTTTGCCTCTTAACTCGGCCTCCAATTGCTCCGAATCTAACCAAAACCAGATTTATATCATCAATATATGCTAAAGGGACCAAGCATACACGAAAATAATCGAATTACATAAAAATTTGCAAAATTGGGCAAACCCGACCCCTGGGCCCACGTCTCGGAATTCGATAAAAATTTGCAAAACTGGAATCCTTAAACCCTCACGAGTCATACATACCAAATACATCAAAACCCGATAACAAATGGCCCCTCAAATCCTCAAATCAGAGTCTAGAACTTCAAGCCCTAATCCCCCAATTTTAACCCTTAGGGTGTGTTTGGTATGACGGATAATGTTTTTCGTGGAAAATATTTTCCAAGAAAATATTTTCTTGGAAAACAAGTAGTAATCTTATTTATTTTCCGGTGTTTGGTACGCAAATCAAGGAAAATATTTTCTCAAGAGTATTCATGAATAATTTTAATACAATAAACATGAAGCCATAAACTTTAGAACCAACAACTTTCCAAACCCACAAATTTCATAAGCTTTTGAACCGCAAAACAGTGAACTCACAACCATTTATGCGTTGGAGAGATCGTTTCTTATTTTGTGCCGAAGCAATTTATAAAGCACAGGCTGAAACAGGTGAAATCAAAGGGCATTACTTGAATGCTACTGCAGGTACATGCGAAGAAATGATCAAAAGAGCTGTATTTGCTAGAGAATTGGGCGTTCCGATCGTAATGCATGANGGTAGGGAGGGTGCAGAAAAAAATAGAAATTTTAAAATTAAAAAAATGTAAAAATAAATATTTTTTTTGCGGGGGTGGGGTGGGTGGGATGAGTTGGTGAGAGTAAGGAATAGGGTGGGGAAGGTTGAGAAGGAGTTTTGGAAAATGTTTTCCCTCCTCTTGATAGGGAAAACATTTTCCTCCAATTGGAGGAAAATGAGTTGATGAGGAAAATATTTTCCAAAACACTTAAGCCAACCAAACATGGGAAAATTAAAAAATATTTTCCTGAAAATATTTTCCTTCATACCAAACACACCCTTAATCCTCATAAATTTCATGTCTAATCAGGTAGAAATCATCATATAATCGAGTATCGAGTTCAACATCATTATCTCAAGGTGTTATCCCACGAATCCCTCTTCAATTCCACTTAAAAAGATCCAAACCCGAACACACATGGTGGAAAAATGGGCAAAATTCGCTAAGGCTTCTATTTATAGGTTCTGCCAACGATGGCCGCATCTGCGGGTTTTTTACCGCACTTGCAGATTCTCATTAACCGACCAATTCTCGTATCCGCGGTCCATCTACCGCACCTGCGGGCTCGCAGGTGCGACCCTGACTTCCGCATCTGCAGTTCCACTCAAGCTGCCCCTTTTCCGCATCTGCGAGGGCGTTCAAGCACCTGCGATGACCGCACCTGCGGCCACCCATCCGCACATGCGGAATCACATAACAGTCTCACACCAACAACCTTTCGAATTTTCAAAACTCTCTGATGGTCGTCCGAAATCATCCCGAGGCCCTCGGGACCTCAACCAAATATGCCAACACATTAACCTCATTCAAACTTAGTTGAGCCCTCGAACCACTCAAAACAACGCCAAAACACCAAATCAACCTCGGATTCAAGCCTAAGAACTTAGANGAAAATATTTTCTCAAGAGTATTCATGAATAATTTTAATACAATAAACATGAAGCCATAAACTTTAGAACCAACAACTTTCCAAACCCACAAATTTCATAAGCTTTTGAACCGCAAAACAGTGAACTCACAACCATTTATGCGTTGGAGAGATCGTTTCTTATTTTGTGCCGAAGCAATTTATAAAGCACAGGCTGAAACAGGTGAAATCAAAGGGCATTACTTGAATGCTACTGCAGGTACATGCGAAGAAATGATCAAAAGAGCTGTATTTGCTAGAGAATTGGGCGTTCCGATCGTAATGCAAAAACCGCAAAATTTTAAACCCGTAAACTTCGAATCACATAAACCTCTGAACTCATAACTTTGGAACTTGTAAAATTTTGAACCTGTAAACCAAAAGATGAAAAAAGTNAACGATGCTGAAACTACCCAAACCACGTCCGAATGACCTGGAAAGTTGCACACACATCCAAAATGACACTACGAACCTGTTCCAACTTTCGGAATTCCAGTCCGACCCCGATAGCAAATTTTCCACTGCCGGTCGGAAATCGCCAAAAATCTCATTTCGTCAATTCAAGCCTAATTCTACTCTGGACCTCGGAACAACATTCCGAACACACTCCTACGTCCCAAATTACCTACAAAGCTATTCGAGCTATAAAATTCACATTCCGAGGTCGTTTACCTAAGAGTCAACTTTTGGTTGACTTTTTTAACTATAAAGCCAACTTAAGAGACTAAGTGTCTCATTTCTCACCACGACCACTCCAAACCCGAACCAACCGACCCAATACAACATAATTGAGCTAAACAACACATGATAAAGCAGAAACAGGGAGAACATGGCTAATCTCTCAGAATGACCGGCCGGGTCGTTACATAGATATACTACAACATTAAAGGAAACATCTGAACCCTAGTTTTAGGATAAGTAAAAGATTCAACTAAAGTAGACGGATTTGTGAGTAACAGAACAAATAGAGATGAAGAATAACATAACAATAAACAAAAATAGAACCAAGTCTGATTTGAACCAGAGATTCAAAACCCTAATTGAAAGATCCAAAAAATATTCATACTCACAGAGGTTAGGATGAATATAGACGGAAATAACCAAAATATAAGATATTTTGAACCAGATCTGGTTCAAATCTCTTGAGATCCACTTATTTGAGGCAAGCCAGGTAAGTAATATCAAGAACGGGTAGCTGGTAAAGGAGTAGGACTAGATATGGCAAGGAATCAAGAAATGATTCTATTTCTGGGTAGAAATCTCAAGGAAATGGTGACGGCGTGTTAGGGTTTGAGAGGGAAGAGGGAAGAGACGAGAGGATTCAATGACGACGGATGGGGGGAAATGATTTAGAGTTAGGCGTTAGTATAGTTAAAAGGGGGTGAGTGATTGGGAGCCGTTGATCTTTTAAGATCAACGACCAAGATTGGACCTTATAGACGGGCATGTTAATTGGACGGGTATGGGTCTGGGTTAGGTATTGGGCTGTTGTGATGGGTATTGGTTAGGTTTTGGGCTGGTGTGATGTGAATAATTGTGCTAGGTCCGAAAATTTAATTATAAAAAGGGGCCATGTTTTAAATACCCGATTAAATTAATAAAATAATTTATAAACATAATTAATATATAATGAAAATTTCATTTGTACATGAATATGAATTAAAATAATTACTTAACAATATAAAAGTCATTTTTCTGTGTAAATAATGTAATTATGCATATATGTCCCATTATTGCAAAATTATTGCAATTATAGCTTAAATGTGCAAATAATTATGCATAAAATGTTTAAAGCTCAATATGAATATAAATGACTGAAAATAAAAAATAAATCATTATAATTTATTTGTGATGCAATTAATAATTATTTACATAATATAAATACAAGAGTAAATTGATTAAAAGTCGTTAAAAATTACAGAAAATTATGGAAAAATACTTGTTGATGCTCATAAACTATTTTGAAGGTATATATATATATATATATGTGGGAAAAATTGAGTATCAACAGTAAACCAAGTAAACAGAATCTTTGAAGTTTGAGAAGATAGAATGCAAAGGTACTTAGACAAAGGTCAAGTAACATTGCACCGCTTCAAAGAATGGACACTGTACCATGTACCTAAAGAGTAGAACAGTGAGGCTGATGCACTTGCAAATTTGGGGTCATCGGTCGAGGAAGATGACATTGTCCCGGGGATGGTTGTCCAATTGTCGAGGTCCGTGGTCGAGGAAGGCCATGCGGAGATTAATTCGGCAAGTTTGACATGGTATTGGAGGAATAAATACGTCGAATACTTAAAGCAGAGAAATCTCCCCTCAGAACCAAAGGAGTCGAGAGCCTTACGAGCCAAATCGGCTCGATTCTCGCTTGATGAAAACGGAACATTATACAGAAGAACCTTCGATGGACCGCTGGCATTGTACTTAGGACCAGGATACACCGATTATGTATTGTGAGAAATCCACGAAGGCAGTCGTGGGAACCACTCTGGAACCGACTCTTTGGTTCGTAAGGTAATTAGAGCTGGATATTACTGGTATAGGATGGAAAAGGATACTAAGGAGTTCGTTCGAAGCTGTGACAAATCCCAAAGGTTCGCACCGATGATCCATCAGCCTGGGTAACAACTCCATTCGATCTTATCCCCATGGACATTCATGAAATGGGGGATGGACATCGTCGTCCCCCTACCAACGACACCGGGTAAAGCTAAATTCATTTTATTTTTGACTGACTACTTTTCAAAATGGGTAGAAGCACATGCCTTCGCGCAAATAAGAGAAAAAGAAGTCATTAATATGGGACCACATCATGTGTCGGTTCGGGATACCCGCCGAAATAGTATGTGACAACGGGAAGAAGTTTATCGGTAGCGAAGTGACAAAGTTTTTCGAAGACCATAAAATCAAAAGGATTCTATCAACACCCTATCACCCAAGCACAAATGGCCAGGCCGAGTCCACAAACAAAACTATCATTCAAAACTTGAAGAACATATTGAATGATGCTAAAGGGAAATTGAGAGAGGTATTGCCCGAGGTGCTGTGGGCATATCAAACAACATCAAAATCAAGCACGGGGGAAACACCGTTCTCTTCGGTGTATGGGTCCAAAAAATTGATTTCGATCGAGGTCCGGGGAACCTAGCGTCAGGTTTCAGCATACTACCGAGGATTCAAACCACGAGGCTATGAACACTTGTCTCGAACAACTAGATGAAAAATGTGAAGCCGCACTAGTTCGTATTGACGCACAGAAGCAAAGGATCGAGAGGTATTATAATAGAAGGGCGAACCTTCGTCATTTCGGTGTCGGGGACTTGGTTATAAGAAAAGTCACCCTCAATACTCGAGACCCAAACAAAGGGAAGCTAGGCCCTAATTGGGAAGGATCGTACCGATTCATTGGAGTCGTGGGAAAGGGATCTTACAAACTCAGTACAATGGAAGACGAGCAACTACCAAATAATTGGAATATATCACTACTCAAACGATATTATTTCTAAGGTATGACCTTCTCGCTTTTTTCCATTTATCATAAAAAAATCAGACTCATAAGACCTCTAAGAGGCATCCCCTCGATATAGAGGCCAAGGCCACCATACTTGGGGACTAACCTTTCAAACAAGTTCGAAAAGTTATCGGGAAACAACTCCAAAAGACACACCCGAACGCGAAATCCATATTAAAGACTACGGTCACATGAAAATTCTACGGCCCGAATGATGCGGCTCGGAGACGTCGACTTCCGCCATAAAATTAAAGGCCTTCAAACACTTTGAAAAACCGGTTAAATCAGGCTACCCTTGGCAAAAGCAAATGATAAAGGGCTTCGATAAAACCAGCCCTCGAATAATGTAGAGGCGTCGATAACATCAACCTTCGAAAAAACCTCATTAGGTAGTCAATAAATTATAAACGAGGTTCCAATCGATCGAACCTTCGAAAAACCCAACGGGTACAAAAAAAACACATGCTAAGGCATACCAAAATTTCACTAAGTCTTTTAGCCGAAAAGAGGGAAATATTAAAGCCACTTTAGAGGGAGAATTGGCCTTAATTAAAGATCCTAAGGGCCAATATTAAAGAGTATAAGGGCCGAAGCATATGGAGTTCGAGACCTTACCGCCTCTCAGCTCGGACTCAAGAGTCCCATCACACCAAGCTCGCGTCAATCTGACTTACAACTTAGCTCGAGGATAAAACCTTCAGAGGTATTCTATCAATAAACCTAAGAGTTTATCTTACCCCGAATTTGAGCCAATGCTCACCCAATTATTGAAAGATATAACATCAAAAGTCAATTCTACATACAACAAAAACGAAGAAAACTTTCCATAAAATCGAAGACTAAGAACATAATCAAAGAAACTCCTTCTTTCTATATATACAAAGGGTGTTACAAGGGAGTTCAACAAAGTAAAAGAAAAAAAGCACAAAAAGATGGAAAAAAAGTCCTATCTACATCGGGGGGGAGGGGGGGGGGGATCTCCCCCAAGCCAGTGTCCTCTCTCGGATTAAAGAATGATCAGTCAAGAAAAAGGGGAAATTATAACATTAAAGAAATTGCAATGTTACTAAAACTTACACTGGAGAAAAGGCGTTGTGCCTCTTCGAAGGTCGAGGTTGCATTAGCAAGATTGGCTTCATCGACCTCGTAAAAGCAACCCTAGAAAGGGTCGTCTTCACTTGGTACTCCGCCTAACTAGGGCGTCTTCAAGTTCCGAGCATCCCTAATGGCATCCTCGGCATAGGCCGGGAGCGTCGGTGAATGACCTGCTGTCACGGCCTCAGGGAGATTCCCCGAGGTGCTCTGTTCGGGCACAAGAGCTTCGTAATTTTCTCCTTTTGGAGTGCTACCAGAAGTTTGGGAAATGACCACAACGTCAGGCGACACATGGCCCTCGTCTTTATTTTCTTTCGAAGTCCCTTCTTCGCGGTTAGGGGCTTCTGTTTCAACAGGCTTGTCGGCCTTGGTGGATTTTTTGGTTCGAGCGACCAAAGACGAACCCTCCACCTCGTTGTCTTCATCATCTATAAGCTGGTGGACTGGGTCTATGTCCACATTAATAACGAAGCTCTTCTTACGCCTCCGAGCAGGCTCCGCTTTGTTCTGGGTGTCCTCACTCTTCGAGGACCTTTTTCTTTTGTTATCCTTTTTGGGCTTTGAAATCAAAGGTTCAATATTCGCCCCGACAATGGGCGACCTCATCTCAAAGATCTCCCCAATGCCTGCAATAGAAAAGTTAAATCATAGAAAGAGGAGCATTCTTAATAAGTAAAGAAATATCGAAACATGAACCATGGTGTTTTGCTTTCCACATGCCCTTCTACAAGTCTCGCCACTTGTGTTTGTCATACGACGAGGTAGCGGCTAGCTTACGAACCCAGTCCTCGAGGTCGAGGATCGCACATGGCATCCACGGGATGGCTGCGGAAAAAGGAAAAGAATATTACGCGAAGCTTAGCAAGAACTATGGAAAAAACTAAGGAAAAAGATTCCACTCACGTTCAAAGCTCCATTTCTCGGGGAAAGACATGTGCTCCTCGGGAATGACGTCGATGGTCCTCACCCAGATGAACCGTCTCATCCAGCCTCGATCCATGTCTTCGTCATTGCTAGCAAAGAAGGATTTAGTCGATTGGCGTTGAAGTTTGATCAAACCTCAAAAAAAATTGAGGTCGGTATAAGCGGATGAGGTGGCTAAGTCTGAACTCGAGCCCGACCTTGTCAACAAAGAACCTCATCATTATTACTATACGCCAAAAGGACGGATGAATTTGGCCCAGGGTGATTATATATCTCTTCAAAACTCGAGCACGATTGGGTCGAGAGGACCCAACGTAAAGGGGTAAGTGTACACACTTAAGAACCCCTTTACGTAAGTTGTGATGTCTTCTTCACGAGAAGGGATCTGTACCACGACCTTCTCTTCCCAGCCGCACTCTCTTCTCACATCGTCGAGGTGCTTTCTCGCAATCAAACTTATATACCTCGAAGCATGCTCACGACGGCCAGGGACATCAGGAAGATTCTCGATCGTAAAATCCTTTTTTAAAGAACAACCGCCCGGTACAATCTCATGGAGCGATGACGGTTTTCCGCCGACCGGAAGAAGAAGAGGTTCCTTTTTTGGGGAACAAATTTGGAAGTTTTTTCCATCGATTTTAGATAAAGAAGGAAGAAAGAAGTAAGTCGTGGTGGTTTTTGGGTTGATAAGCCGGAGGAACTGGGGGCTAAAGAGAAGTTAGAGAGAAAGAAGGAGTTGCAAGCAAAGGCGAAAGTTCTTAATGAGGAGGGCGAGCGAATATAAATAGAGAAAGTCAGCGACTGTTCAGTGACGCTAATGGACGATCGACTCTAACATGAATTTAATGATTTGGGGAAGCGAACCGATGGGACGCTTCAGTTGCTTCAACACTTGTGTCATGGGAATGATTTCACCTTTAGATACTTCGGAAATTAAAAAATTCAAATTGTTTCTTGTCATTTCATTTTAAGAAACGCGGTGACTATATATACACGGTCGAAATTAGGGAGCCCGAATTTCGAAGTCCAAGTTATTACCCCGAGCTCGAGTTCGAATGAATCGAAGTCGGGGTAAAGTGTAGCTAAAAGGTGCATACTTCAGGGATCAAATCGAGGACTGCGCATGAGCTACCTCGAGATAGCACCGTTATGAATCTGTACCAGAATGAGCGGGAATTTCTCATCACAAAGATCAAGGCGTAAATTTCGGATTGGATTTGCACGAATTGGTACAAATCTGTACTAGGTGGTTACACAACTGTCCCAATAAGATTCTTTACTGTAAATGGAAATGTACCACATTTAGGGTTTTTCCTCCTATATAAAGGGGACCCAATCATTTGTAAAGATCATCTAATTATTGACAAAAGAATGTACTCTCTACTTTTCGCTCTTTATTTGTTAGAATTGTCCTTTAAACTTTATTCTTGCTTTATTGTTCTTGATTCACCTCGAGGTCAACACTGCTTAAGTAACACTGGTTTGGTTCATTGATTCCTTTCATTTATACTTTATACTTTTTGTTTATTAATTAGTATTGAACTAGGTCACGTATCTTTAAAATCACAAATCAAATTTAATTGTTACTCTACTTTCGAGGTAAATAATAAAGTCAGTGGTGGAGCCAGAATTTCATCAACGAGTATCAAAATATAAAGAATTAGATATATCGAAAAATTAAGGGGAATCAACGTATAGTACATATACATAAAATAAAAAACTTCTCTAACAATATAGTATAATTTTCCGGCGAAAGAGTGTCGCTTAATACCCTTGGTTCAATGTGTCCCCGCCCCTGCATAAAGTAAAACTGGAGAATACTATTTAGGTAATTGGATCCTCAAGCCTCTAAGTCTTCTCGTGGTCATCCCTCCCCCAGCTCCATCCCCCTCCTTGAAAAAGAAAGACAAAAGAGTCGTCCGAGTTATAAGCATAATAAGTGGCCTACGAAAATTCATAATATAGTCAATTGTACGTGTCTGCATGTTATTTTTTCTTTCCTTCTCGAATAGGCAATAAAATATAGTAATTGAGTAGGAATGCAGTCAACTCTACGCTTAAAATTTATTATGAAAGTAGGAGGGAGGAAGAGCGAGAGAGAGTATAACTCTTTTCTTTGTTTTCTACTTCACTGGCCAAGTTATAGAAATCGTCACCTATGACATAGATTAGCCCTTTTGGATTGGATTAAAAGTAGTGGTTGTACAATATAAATAGCTTTTTGAGTCAAAACGAAATAAGTCGGGTAGTCTAACTTATTATTTTTAGCTTGTTTTAAGTAGTTTTTAACTTATTTTAAGTACTTTTTGACTTTACCAAACACTGGAAAAAAATTAAAAAGCGCTTAAAAATTTATTTGACCAGCTTAAAACCAATCCGAACACTCTCTGAGTTTAGCTACTATGACACCTTCATAAAGTGCAGAAAAGAAAAGAGAAAAAACTAAGAAACAAAGATAAGTTGAAATATAATTAAGTAAATAATTAAAAAAAAGTGTATTTTCTTTAACAATTTAAATTTTTACATGATGTGGCCACATAATTCAACCTATTATTAGAGCACATAGAGGATCTGAGTTTGTGTCTTACCATTACCTATCACCATAAGGAATTTCACGTGTTTTACCTATAAAAAAAAATTCGACCCCCATGTAAAGAACGCGCGTGTATATTGGAAAAAAATTCGATCCCCATATATATATAACAATAACAACAACAACATACCCAGTAAAATCCTATTAGTGGGGTCTGGGGAGAGTAGAGTATACGCAGACCTTACACCTACCTCGAAAAGGGTAGAGAGGCTGTTTCCAGGAGATTCTCGGCTCAACAAGAGAGACAATAATATCAGAAAATAAACAAAAGAAAAGGCATATAATAACAAAAAATGCCAGAAAGAAAATAACAACAAGAATAAGTGAAAGGACGATAACACAAAACTATGCAAAATAACAATGTGAATACAACATAGACCGCTAACAAACCTAAACAAAACTTTATCAGACTACCCGGTACAAAGAGGGAAGAACTCTCGACTACCCCCTAGACTACCACCCTAATGCTCGACCTCCACATGTTCTTATCAAGAGCCATGTCCTCGGAAATTTAAAGACGTGCCATGTCCTGCCTGATCACCTTTCCCCAATACTTCTTAGGCCGCCCTCTGCCTCTTCTCGTACCTGCCAAAGTCAATCCCTCACACCTCCTAACCGGTGCATCTAGGCTTCTCCTCCACACGTGTCCGAACCTTCTAAGCCGCGCTTCCCGCATCTTGTCGTCCATGGGATCCACGCCCGCCCTCTCCCGAATATCTTAATTCCTAATCTTATCCAGCCTAGTGAGGCCACACATCCATCTCAACATCCTCATTTCTGCTACTTTCATCTTCTAGATATGTAAATTCTTGACTGGCCAACAGTCAGCTCCATACAACATGGTCGGTCTAACCACCGCTCTATAGAACTTACCTTTGAGTTTCAGTGGCACATTCTTGTCACACATGACTCCAGTCGCTAACTTCCATTTCATCCACCCACCCCAATACGGTGTGTAATATCCCCGCCGATCTCCTCATCTCCCTGGATAATTAACCCTAAGTATCCAAAACTTTCTCTCTTGAGGATGACCTGTGAGTCAAGCCTGACTTCCACGTCCACTTCCCCCGTCACGTCGCTGAACTTACATTACACATATTCCGTCTTAGTCCTACTAAACTAGAAACCTTTAGACTCCAAGATCTTCCTCCATACCTCCAGTCTCCCATTAACGCCGCCTCGTCATAAGAACTATATCATCAGTGAACAACATACACCATGGCACCTCTCCTTGGATATGGTGTGTCAGTGCGTCTATCGCCAGAGCAAATAAGAACCGACTGAGTGCAGATTCTTGTTGTAACCCCATAACAACCGGAAAAGGCTCTAAGTCACCTCCCACAGTCCTAACCCGAGTCATAGCTCCATCATACATATCCTTTATCGCCCTAATGTAAGCCACCGGCACGCCTTTCAACTCCAGACACCTCCAAAGCACGTTCCTAGGGACCTTGTCATACTCCTTCTCTAGGTCAATAAACACCATATGTGAATCCCTCTTCCTATCCTTGTATAGTTCCACTAACCTCCTGATAAGGTGGATAGCTTCCGTAGTAGAGCGATCCGGCATAAACCCGAACTGGTTTTTCATATATATATATATATATATATATATATACACGTAGTTGAAAATTATAGCATGGCATTATTAAATGATAATGAGGTAAAATGAAATGTGTGAGAAGCAAATGGATATTGGACATAAATTAACCTCAAAATGCAGTACATGAATCGAACATTGCTCAATGCTAAGGAGACCAAGAAATTTATATCCCACCAATTAAATTGTTCTTCCTCCGATCTAAAATAAGTATTTTTTTGGTTGTTTTCACATATTATTTTTTAACATTAATTAGCAATGATAATGACCATATTAACTTTTACTATCTCTTCACATAAACATCTAACACATACTTCACCACTATTTACTCAGAGGGCAATGTAAAAAAATAATAATTAATTCATTCTTAGAATCTGGAAAAATCACTTATTTTGGACCACAAAAAAAAAAGACCAAAAAATTACTTATTTTGAACCGGAGGTAGTATATAGTTTCCCAAATAAAAAGGCCAAAAAAGTAATTAACACATCAACGAGGTCAAATAGAATACTACCTAGATTTGTATGTAGAATATACTAGTAAAGTTTATAACTGATCATAAGATCCAATACATTAAGGATCAATTAAGAAGGTGACTATTCTATAAATTCTAAAACTTTCAAACTAAATTTTAAAATAAAGGAGGGACGACCTGAAAAAGACAGAAGAAACTTCAACGTTTCAAAGTGGACGGTGTACCTATTCTATGTTAGTTATTTCACAAACAGACGGACGCTTAGGTTGAAACTACATCATCTTATTTATCTTATCCAGTCTAAACGAAAGAATTTAATCATTTGGCATTTTCAATTCATGAAAAGAACAAGAAATTTGACTCCTACTAAGTTGCTGGTACAAAATATTATATTCCAATGCATGTCATTTTCACCGGGCTTTAACGAATCGCGGGAGTTTAGACTTTAAGGGCCCGTATGGCCATAATTTGTTTTAAACTTCTTCACGATTTTATTTTTTTTCGAAATTAGTGTGTGTATGTCCATAAAAGTTTCAAATTTTACTTGAAGTTGAATTTTGAAAATTTGATAAACTCTAAAAAAGATATTTTTCAAAATTTTCACTCCAAAGCACTCACAAAAATTCAAAAACTGCTCCAACTTGTAGTCATGTCCAAACACAATTTTAATTTTCAAATACCATTTGCACTTGAGAAGAAGTTTTACCTTTTTTCGAAATTTCACAATTCTTATGCCCATACACCCACTAAGTTTTGAAAAAAAATCGCTTTTTAATACACTTACAAATAGTTTAAAATACTGTCGGAACTATACAAGTATAGTTGGTCATGTATACGGGTGAAACCTAGCCCAATGAGCACCTGATTTTCCGGTGAGGTAAACGGAGTAGGGACGTGACTGTAAGTAATCGGAATCAGAGTCAGGAGCCTCTCGTATCAGAGCCCGAGCAAAATACCTACCCTCGGAGCCATCGGAACCACGTCCCTTAGGTCCGGTTCAAGTCCTAAGACTTCAACGAACATTATCGCATGATAGAACATGACTAACAAAGGGTCGTGATATCCGTGTCCAACCGGATATCACGACGTGAATCACGGCCTGTATAGGCAGAAAATCAGTGACTAGTGAAAAGGAAGATTTTTACCTTTCTTAGAATTGTACCAAGGGTAAAACTTTCCTACTATATAAAGGGGAAGATAATTATTCATTAGGGACTCTGTAACACGCATACCAAAGCAATGTACTTCTGTTCTCTCTATTTCTGAAAGTTATTCAAAGTTCTTATTTTCGTTCATAAGTTCTTGATAAGTGCTAGCGCGGAACCGAAGTCAGGTTCCTTGTTAGGACCTTAACCGAGCTCGGACTCACTATCAACATTGGTTTGGCTACTTACTTTATCTTGTATTTGATTATCTCACGCCATTAATCACTTTTATTGAATTAATCCACATATCTTTAAAATGGTGTATGAATTCAAGTGTTATTCGTTTGTAAGGATAAAAGATTGGCGTCCACTGCGGTGCTAAGGATAATAGTGGTAATGTGGTACAAATTTTCATAACACACTCTGTTTTACGCTTGTTCTTTGAGATTTTAATTTCAGGTCAACTTAAGAATGTCAAACTCTCAATCTGCGCACTTGAACTTTGATGCTGAATTTGGCCACCATGGCAAAAACATCAACATAATGCCTAGCAATGTGGTGCCCCGTGTTGACCCCAATGGGGTCCTAGTTGCGGACCTGATCGATGCCAACTCGCATGTGGTCATCGATGCAAACCTGCCGACCTACCATGAGAACAACGTTCGCGAAGGAGCTCGATCAATAGCCCAGGGACGCACGACGCTGAAGGCGATGAGATCAATCTGCGGGATTTTTTCGAAATGTTACAAGCTCAACAAGAGGCGATGTCCCAGTTTCAGAACCAAAGTCGCGTCCCCAGTAGAGTTGAGCTCGAACAAACCCGAGAAAACACTCGAAGAAATGAACAAGTCACTGGAAGGCTGGGTTAAGTTTAACCCGAGGCCAACCCCGAAATAATAAAGATACTTGAGGAATTGACGAAGCGGGTGGAATCAGGGGAGAAGAAGATTGAAACCAACGACAAAAAAGTGGAGACCTATAACTCCAGAGTTGATCTGATCCCAGGAGCACCCCTGATATTGAAAGGCTAGGATTGGTGAATTGATCACAACCTTGGAATATATTTCTCTTTTGAATACACAATAATCATTTTGCTACTTGATAATTTAGTTACTAGTTATAATTATTGTTTGGTATAATCACACTCTTGAACTTGAATTGGCTCGACTGAATAACAATCTTGGTGAATTTAGTGGGTAGTTAATACAAGTTTTTGTGAGTTCGACACTCGACATATAATTTTATTACTTGTACGATCACGTATACTTGCGTGTGCGTTTGGGAGAAACAATGTTCTATTCGAAAGGCCATGGATTCACAACATGAGGGCAATACGATAAACACTACACCATGCACTGAATTTCCCCACACCGGGAGGGATCAAGATGGTTTATGGAGAGCAGCCGACCGCAAAAGAAATGTTCGCGGTCGACAAAGCGATCCCCATGTCCGCGCTCTCGACATCAAAGAACTCGGAGCTGGTTAGGAAGGAAGAAACCAAATAGCAATCACCGACACTGACACTGACACCGACACCGACCCCGACCGAACCGGAGAAGCAATAAGAAGGCGAGGGTGATGATTACGGAGTTCTTAGGTTGTTCATCACTCCTGATGATTCCGACGCCACCAAATGAACGGTGTAGGAGCTGGAGCAAGTCATATTGATCGAAGATTTACCCGATTGGAAATACTTGGGCATAGGGTTAACTCTCGAGCTTAGGATAAAATAATTAAATTCCTTATAGCTAACATAAATTGTTTCGCTTGGTCCCATCTTGATATGACAAGGATCCCGTAATAAATAACCACTCATAGGCTAAGCTTGGATCCGAAGTTCCACCTGGTTAAACAGAAGAGGAGGCCTCAGACAAAAGTCAAGCATGCATTCATCAAAGACAAGGTATCCAAAGTCCTTAAAATAGGTTCCATTCGGGAAGTTAAGTACCCTGATATGTTGGCTAACGTAGTGGTGATGCATAAAAAGGGGAATAAGATGAGAATGTGCATAGATTACAATGACTTAACAAGGTGTGCCCCAAAGACTCTTTTCCTTTGCCTAATATTGATCACATGATCGATGCCACAACCGGGCCTTAGATACTTAGCATTCTCGACACCTATTCTGGCTATAACCAAATCCGGATGGACTCAGGCGATCAATAAAAAACTTCCTTTATCACTAAATTTGTCACCTATTGTTATAATGGAATGTCGTTCGGACTAAAAAATGATGGTGCCACTTATCAATGTCTAGTAAACTAGATGTTCGAAGAAAAAATATGCAATCGGGGTCGGATCCGAAAAGTTACTTGGATTGATGGTGTCCAACCGAGGTATTGAGATCAATCTCGATAAAATCAAAGCTATAGAAGACAACACCATGGTGGAGTGTCAAGGCCGTTGGGAGGCTCACCGGGCGCATAGTTGATACGCTCAATTTACACCTTAAAATAGGGTAAGCGATCGTTGTCAAATATAGTAACCCAACAAGGTTGGGGTCGAATCCCACAGAGAACAATATGAGGGCGTTTAGGAATGCTAGAGAATTATCACTTATCGTGCAGTGCCAAACAAATATGATTTTGGGTTTTTGATAATTGTTTATAACTAAATGCGAAAATATAAACTAACCTAGAAAGCAATTAAAATGATCGATGGCAACAAGTATCGATGCTTCGGGTATTACACTCGAGTAACGATCCAATGTATTTCACGATTTTACAAATATGAGCGGGTAATGTTAATTAGCCACGGATAACATTTCTTAATTAGCTTTTCCCAAAGACTAACAAGACTTCCTAATTGAATTATCCCTAACCCAATTAGGAGATTAAGCACTTCCGAGTTTGGCTACAAGTAGTTCAATCCTATCCCTAGGTAGAATCTATAAAATGAGGGTTAAATCCTCAAGTTCTTGTTAATTAATCTTTCCCAACCCCAAATAATCTTTTCCAAAACTAATTCGGAGTTAATGGGCGAGTCCTAGGGTTAGCTAATCCCTTTGGAAACATTAAAGAACAAGAATAATTAAAATAACAAACACCCACTTCACAAATATATGAAAATCATTCAATACATAAGCACAACAAGGTATTTAATCCACACTTTAAACATGAATATTCCCATAAACCATATTCAAGTGTTGGAAAAATACTACACACTTAGATATTCAATACAAAACAAGGAAATGAAGAAATAAACATAAATGGGTAAGAAATCCTTAACCACAATGGTGAAATCTTCAAGACCCAAGTGTGTGTGCAAATCCCTAGCTTCAAAACTTGTTCTTCTCTACTCAAAATTATATTTACAAAGCTAAGATAAGTCCCAAGATATGCCAAGATTGCCCAAAAATGGCTGCTAGGTCGAGTATATAGGGATTGGAATGGGAAAATGTGAAATTACTCTTCTATCTAGATCTGATGCCCGAAATTCACTCCTGCGGCCAATTTGTCCCAGGTGCGCAACCGCAGGAGCGGAAAATACCCGTCGGTGCGCAATCGCAGGAGCGGATTTCTCTCGCAGGTGCGAGTCTTGAGCTCAAAGTCAAATTACGCAGGGGCGGTCAAATAGTCGCACCTGCGGGCTCGCAGGTGCGAGAAAAACTCCGCAGGTGCAAGGTGTTGCGCTTCCAGGCTAACATCGAAAGGGCGATCAATATTCCGCAGGTGCGGAGTCGCACCTGCGACCACAGATCCGCAGGTGCGGAATCACTGAAGGTTTTCTGCCCGTTTCAACATCTTTTTGCTCAATTTCATTCCAATTTGAGCTCAACCACTTCATGGCATCATTTTCCTGCAAATAGAGCAATTATATACTGATAGCAACCTCAAATATCCATTGAGTAACACAAAATCTACTAAAAAGAGGCCAAAATGAGTGGTAAAATCGCCACTCATCAACACCCCCAACTTGGACTTTTGGTTGTCCTCAAGCAAATCAAAAATAATTACTCAATGAGGTCCTACTACTTTAAACACAAGTTAAATTGCTCATATTCACAATTCCCATTTTTCATTTAAGCATCTAAACTAATGGATTTGTTTGGTACTAATAATTAGGCTCAAGTATGCTTCTTAATCGAATTACACCGTCATTTACAAACAATTTTTAAGAAGTGCACGGGCTTTTCAAAAACAATAAAGTGATAAGAAAAAGCCTCAAGGAGTGACTCAACAACACTAATCTACTATACATGCTCGACTCATTTATATATATATATATATTATTTTTTTTAAAAAAAAAATTTCACCATCCAATCCTAATTCATATGCCCTCACAAGAACGAGAGAAAGTCCCAACTCACA
>ML284429.1:4045-15620 GCA_005239495.1 Nicotiana undulata
CAAAGCAACAACATAAAGTGAAAGTCAATACTAAGAAGTCCCAAGTGCATAGAAATACATCAATACAATTTGATTGCCCCGGCAAGGAGAAATCATCAATTACAACATCAACAAATGCCCAACAAGGGTCTCAGCTATAACCAACCTCGCGTAAGAATTACAAATTCAACAGCGTAAACCTCAACTGAAATAAATCACTCAATAACTCTCCACATCATGAGACAACATCAAGGTATCACTTTTAATTCACAAATTACTCACAAGGCGGAGAACATTAGGAACATAGTAAGTTTCATCACAAATGACTCACGCGCATGCTTGACCGCCACACATAGGCACTCGTCACCACGCCTATACGTTGGACATGAGTTTCGCATAACAAGTAAGACTCTATACCTAATCCCGCAAGTTGAGGTTAAGCCAAACACTTACCTCGGCTCCAAAAATTGCAAGTCAAGCCTCGATCACATCCTTTCCTTTAGAATCCGACTCCGGAACGGTGTTATCTAGACATAATCAACCCAAGTATATCAATAATGGCTCAATAAATCAAACTCATAGCCTAATTGTTTATTTCAAAGCATTCTTCCTAAGATTCCAAAATTTGACCCCGGACCCGCTTGGTCCAAACACGAGGCCCGGACCAAAACCCGATCACTCATAACCCTACGAGTTAGAATATATGACTTGTCTTAAGATTCGACCCCAAATTGAGGTTGAATTACTCAAAATTCTAGAAATCCAACTCTACCTAAAAATCCTTAATTCCCACTTTAATTTCCATGTTTTTAGGCCTAGAATTTAATGATTAATTGGATAAATTAAGAGGAAACGAGATCAAGATCACTTACCTATGGAGTTATGGAGGTTGGGGAGCTTGGTTTTCACCTATGGGTGGGTTTGAGGAAGAAGAGGGGAGTGAAAGATGGAAGTGATCCGTAATGGGTCTGTTTTTTTGGGGTTATTAAAATCACTGGGCGTATTTACCCTTCACGTTCGCGAGCCACTGGCCGCGTTCGCGAAGGCTTGGCAGCTGGGACCTATGCGTTCGCGTAACCAAGGCCGCGTTCACGTAGGTCTGACCCCCTAACCCTCCGCGTTCGCGTGCCACTACCCGCGTTCGCGAAGAACAACCTACCTGACCCCCAGACCCCACCCCATAACACTACGCGTTCGCGAGAGGGGCGTCGCGTTCGCGTACAGCAGTCCCCCAACAGCTCCACGTTCGCGCCCATACCCCAGCGTTCGCGTAGAACAAAACCCAAGCCACACTATTTTCCCTTCGCGTTCGCGTACCCTTGTCCGCGTTCGCGAAGGGTATCATACCAGACATCAGAAACCTGCAACATCACACCAGATTTTGCATGTTTTTCACACCCCGTTAGCTACCCGAAACTCACCCGAGCCCTCGGGGCTCAAAACCAAAAACACACACGACTCCCAAAACATCCTACGGACTTGTTCAAGCTTTTAAATCACCAACAACCATGAATCAAACTTCAAAACCAAATTAATCAAACTTAAGAACTTTGAAATTCTAGAATTCTCTTCAACGCGTCGAACCGGCCTAAACCACTCGGAATGACTTCAAATTTTACAGATAAGTTATAAATGACACAACGGAACTATTCTCGGTCTTGGAATTTCATTCGGACCTCGGGAACATAAAATCACCTCTCAAGCCAAGTTTCAAATTCTTTAGAAACCCCACAAGTTCATTAACTCCATTTTTCCTCATTTGGATCCGAAACCAATCAAATCAAGCCCGTTTTACACCAAATTCCACAGATAGGACAAATAACATATAATAAACCTGTTTCGGACTCCGGAACCGCAATACGGGCCCGGTAACATGGCTTTCACATAATTACTCATTTTCACAATCCTTTATTATTTACTGAAAACAATTTTCTTTAAAAAATCATTTCTCGGGCTTGGGACCTCGGAATTCGATTCCGGGCATACGCCCCAGTCCCATATTTTCCTACGGACCCTTCGGGACCGTCACATCACGGGTCCGGGTCTGTTTACAAAGAATGTTGACCAAAGTCAACTTTATTCAATTATTCAATTCAAAAATCCCATCTTTAACAAATTTTCACATGGAAGCTTCCCGGCTACCTGCCCAGGCTGCGCACGCATATCGAGGTGAGATTAACGGAGGCTTTCGAGGCCTCGGAACACAAATTTAGCTGGAAATACCTAGGATGACCTTTTGGGTCATCACACCCAGAGATGGGACTAAATTGAATTTTCCCTCAGAAATAGGATCCGTTCACCCATTTATTATGTTCTAATATTGAATAAATGCATTAAATAATATACAAGTAGAGGGTTGATCTTATGAAAAGTATATGGTACCTATAAATGAATCATGGGTTTATCGTGCGAAAGTGCATGATGTTCAGATTATAGAGAACCTGTCTTACGAAGAGGTTCTAGTTGTTATTTCAGATTGTCATATCCGCAAGTTGGGGACCAAGAAAGTGACTTCCGTAAAGATATTGTAGAGAAATAAGAACGTCGAAAGAAAGACATGGGAAACTGAAGAAGAAATGAATTCTAAAGTACCCTCAATTGTTTAAGATAAAAGATTCTTAACGACTGTAGCTCGATCATGTGGTTTTTTAGCCTAGGTTATGTGATTTTGATTGACACACATTCTATGATTAAATGATATTCAAAATTAAAGCATTGCATCATTTTGAGGAGTAGAATTATTTGGACACAAGGTATGGGATAGTCCTATTTGCATAGTAGACTCTATCAAAAAATTTCTAAAGTTCGTAAGAGCTAATTTCTCCTCTAAGACTCCTTTACATTCGAGGACGAATGTTCCAAATGAGGGAAGGATGTTACATCTCGTGTTTTCATGTTAGAATTCTTCTTAAGTGAATAAAATTTAGACGGAGAGTTGAAGGACCTTTACAAGGTAATTATGGGTTACAAAAAGTTTTAAGGAATTAGTGTGAAGTTTGGAAGTTTTAGAAGCTAAATGAATTGAAGAAATAAGTTTCGTCGAAAGTCTGCAAGTTAGGAATGTTGTAACTCATACTTTTAGGGTGAGATTTGGGTGTTTAACATGATAAGAAGGTGATGTTATGAGGTATTTGAATCGTATAATAGTCGTATGTTAGGGTTTGAATTCCAGCGAGTTATGAAACAATAGTCGACAAAGTTGTGGCAAGTTATGTTCATAACTTTTCTGAAACATTTGGTCTAATGTCACTGAGCTTTTCTCTTAATGTACTTGGATTTAGAGGGTGATCCACTAACCAGAAGGATAATCTACGAGTCTATTTTCCAATGCATTAAGTCATTTATCGATACAACATTGGAGTAGAGAGATTCACGATTTTACAAAACTACGCAAATAGCTCATTTTGGGACCTAGAAGGTCGATTGAGGATTATCTTGATATATAAAGTTGTGGCCGTCGTCTCCAAGACTCATTTTGGAAACGATGGATTTCCCCCCACAAAGTGCCATATCTAACGTCTTGGCATGACACTTACCAACTCCGTCACGTTTCTCTCCACTTAGAGGATATGAATTGTGCACCTAACTTGGATTCCATCTAGTGACCACGAGCGGCGGGGAGTGCTATGTTGGTGATCAAGTCAAACATCAAGTTCTTAATTTTGCACTTTTTGGCTTTCAAGTGAGGCATCTCATTTTGACATTTTAAACTTTCAAATTGCAATATGTATGGCTCATGTCTTTCTTTTTTTCACTCTCACATGGATTCACGCCACTCAATTCTCATATCACCATAAAATTCTAAAGTTGAAAATGCTTGGAATGAGACATCAACTTCCCAAACTGCAAATATTTCCGGATTTTGACATCCTCTGTGTTCCCCGTACTAGATTCAATTTATACATATGTTCAAATACGCCGATTGACTCTAAGTGCATTTTTTTCTCGGCATCAGCAACAAGTATGGAGTAAGTTGGCGGATGTTCAATTCATTATTCAAGCTCCAAATCATTTTGGAGACGAATTTCCTAGATCTTCTCTAAGGCTTTTTGCTCTTTGTTTCCTTGTGGAAGTAGGCCCTTCATCATGATTTTGAACTCTCCGTTTTGCCCATGCTCATTTTCTCCCACTTCCAAAGCACTATAAATGTCAAAACTAATTGTCGTAGTGGGGGTTCGAGGAAGGCAAGGACAAATAGGCACAATTGCCCAGATGTCTATTTTAACCACCACACATATCACATATACTCCTCATGAGTTTGAGATTTTGTGCGCAATCCGTCCCCGGGAGAATTTAAACAATATTGCCACGAGTGTGGTCCTCCACAATAATGACAAGAGTAATCAAAGTATGAACAACTACCATTGTTTACCTTGAAAATGGTAATTACATTAAATTTGATTATGTGGTTCTAAAAATAGGCGATTTATTTCATTGCTAGTTGTTAATAAATAGATGCTAAGTGTGAGAGAGATAAATGAGGTAAAAATGATATGGAATCAAAGATAGGAAAACCATATTGCCTCAAGTCGGGGGTTCCGAGCTGGCCGAGATAGGTCCTCGAGGTTGAGGCTCGGGTCAGTGATGGACAATCGATGAAGCTATAACAATTCTATGGGCCTCGAGAGAGACTATTTATGATCAATGATGGACAATAAATGAAGAACAATCAATTAAATACAATAAATGTAAGTAATAAATCAGTAAAAGGATAATAGAGAATGTTTGAGTTAGAGAGCACAAAATATTCTTTTTTCTTGTATTGAATATCGTGTGTGCAAAAAAAGATAAGGTCTCCTTTATATAAAAGGGGTAATCTCAGCATAGTACATAAGCATTTATTACAAAAAAGAGAATAGTTGGTACAGCTATTCAATGGTCTGGTACGAACTTATCCTATTTTGCAGGCGCTTGTCAGCTTCAGTCACCTGTTCTCGGGAGTCCCGCGCCTTTCCGTGATGGGATCCGATCTTCTCCTCGTCTCGAGGTGCGTCAATCCTTCGGTACCACCCTTCGAGGAATTCGCCTCGGAGTTGCACCTCGAGTCAGTTTCCGATGCTAGTAGAAATCTTCAAAATCGGTCATGCCCGATTTTGACCGTATACAACCATCCGACCAACTTTCGTTATATGATGCCATTTGCAAAACTAAGAAAATAAACAAGAAAAAATCAAGAAAATAAAGAAAGACAATAAAATGACTACAAAAATGTTCACAAGTTTGGACCAAGCACATACGCTTACGTCCCAAACAACCTAAATTCGTCAAATTGCTCCCCAGCAAACGACACCAATTTTGATGATGTCCAAATCCATTTCTCAAAGAGTAGGAAAAAATTGTTGCATGTAATATAATATATCCAACTATGAGTCGGGGCTGAATCCCACAGGGAATATTATAGGCGATTAGGCAAGTAAGAGAATTATTCTTATTATGCTAAGCCAAACTCGAAAAAGGGTTTTGATAAAATATTTATATCTAAATGTGGAAATGTATACTAACCTAGAAATCAAGTAAAATGATCAATGAATACAAGCATGGATACAAAGGGAATTACACTTAAGTAATGAACTAATATATTTCATGATTTACAAATATGAGTGAGTTTATGTTAATTAGCCTCGGATATTAATTCTATATTAGCTTATGTCGAAGACTAACAAGACTTCCTCACTTGAATTATCTTTAAAACAATTAGGAGGATTAAGTGCACCCCGAATGTGGCTACAAGTAGTTCAATCCTATCCCTAGGTAGAATCAATAAAATGAGGCTTAATGCCTCAAGTTCTTGTTAATTGATCTTTCCCGGCCCCTGGTTTGCCTTTTCCAAGTCTAAACCAAGTAAATGGGCAAGTCCTAGGGTAAGTTAATCCCTTAACATACATTAAAGAACAAGAATATCTAAAGAAATAATAACTCGCTTCATAATTAATAAAACTCATTTAATACATAAGCATAACAAGAGTTTTAATCCAAACTTTAATAATGAATATTCACATAAATAAGATCAAGTATTGGAATTAATCCTACACGCTTAGATATTCAATACAAATCAAGGAAATGAAAAAATGAGTAAAAGAGCAAGAAATGTCTCGTTCAAGTCTTCAAATATTCAATCCCAAGTGTGGTGCAAGAAACCCTAGCTCCAAAACATGTAAAATCTGCCAAAGATCCCATTCCAAATGAGCTAGGTCATGTATTTATAGGTTTAGGAACAAGAAAATGTGATATGGCAAATCTGCCCAATTCTAAAGCCCGATGGCCGCACCTACAGAAGAATCATCGTAGGTGAGGCTCCGCAGATGCAAATTTTTTCTCGTGTGTCCGATGTTTGTTAGGAAATTGGCTACTCTGTAGATGTGTACATTGCAAAGCAGAAGCGGCTCCACAAATGCGGACTCCAAGCACATAAGCGACTTTGCAAATGCGGACGTCTATGCGGATGTGCGCTCTTAGGGGAACATTAGCAATTCTGCATATACAGACACTTTCTCACATATACGAGTCCACAAATGCGTTCATTATTCCGCAGATGTGAGATAAATGAATGCATTTGCACTTCTTCAACTCTTTTTTCTCAATTCCATTTCATTTAATTTCAATTCTCTTCAACACACATCGTACCTGAAATACTAGCAATGCGCACAATAATTACCTCATCTTATAATTAAAGGATACAAAAGATAACGAAAAGAGACTACAATAAGTGGTAAAATCACCACTTATCACATATACACAAATTGTGGTATTTTGACTGATGTTGATTGATTATGTTATGGAGGCGGATGATGTTGAGTGGAGTGTAAGGGTAGAAACTTAGCTAGTGAATCCTTTATGCCTTGTTATACGTTTTATTTTCTTTTATGTTGAATTTTAACTTGCTACCCATCCCTATGCCTCTGTTATTGACTGATGATTCTATTGGCAAGACTAGTACCTGTTTTTAGTTGATAACTCTTATTTTGTTGAGTTGATGATAATGCATCTGGTTATATTCTTGTTTCAAGGTAGTGTTGCATGGACGCTACAGACCCTTGGAGTCACATCCCTTTATGGTACGCTGTTGTTTTTCATTCAGACAGTATTGTACTATTGGGACATATTTTGTATTCGGTTTTAGAGCTTATAACTCTATACTACCTGGTTTTTGAAGTTTGTCTTATGTACCACTGTATTGACTTCTATTGGAGCTTTATTCCGTTGTTTATGTTAACTCGGACTTATTATATATTGTTTCAATGTTTTTATATTATTGTGTGATTGGATAGCCTAGTCTTTGAGGTTGGGTGCCATCACGACCTATGGTGAGATTTTTGGGTAGTGACAAGTTGATATCAGATTCCTAGGTTCATAGATTTTACGAGTCATGAGCAAGTCTGGTAGAGTCCTGTGGATTAGTACGAAAACGTCTGCACTTATCTCGAGAGGCTACCTAAATATTACAAAACTTCCCTTTATGTTATTCTTTATTGTGCGGATTTGTTTATTCTAGAGTTTGAACCTTTACCATCTATTCTCTCACAGATGGTGAACATTCTAAGGGAGCACTTGAGCAGGTCGGGGCCGGGACAGAGGCCCGGGTGGGGAACGCATTGTAACTAGAGGTCTTGCTAGAGCAGCGGTTATGGAGACACCAGTAGCTCCAGTTGAGGAGCAGGTGTTCGATCATGTTGAGCAGGTGGGACCAGCTTAGGCCCTTGAGGGACCCATTGCTCCACCTTGACATTAGGAGACTTTGTGTCACGACCCAAACTTATCATGTCGCGATGGTGCCTAACATGGTACTAGGCAAGCCGACACCTCAAAAAAATTCCAACACTTTTAAGTAAACAATGAGATAACACATGTTTGAATAATTTAAAGTTCTCATAAATTGGGTAGGAAGTCAAAACTAAATACAAAGGTTCCGAAAACTAGGGTTTCACTGAGTACATAAGCATCTATACAACACAAGTCTGAAGATATTGTCTATGAAAAATTGAAAAAACCAAATACATGAAACTGAAAGATAGGGAGGGAAAGTCAAGGTCTGCGAACGTCGGGCAAAAAAATACAATGCATAAAGATAGGCATGCTTTCAAGTTCGAAGTTAAAGCAAAGACAGACAATTCATGCCAAGTTCAATGAAAATATGATGTAGTATCTCTCAGAAATTTCATGACAATGATATATGCCAACTGCAGTACAACCGTAATGAAATCAAGTACATATTCTACCAATGACAGTCACTCAGTCCTCCCGTTCCCTCCAACTTCACAGTCACGCATTCCTCATAATCTCTCATTTCTCTCAGACACTCGGCACTCGCGCTAGACACTCGCACTCACACTTAGTAGGTACATGCTCTCATTGGGGGTGTACAGACTCCAGAGGATATCCTTCAGCCCAAGGGCTATAACATGCCCATCAAGGCACAAATCAGTCAAATATGTTACGGCGTGCATCCCGCTCCCATATATATCCTCACAATCAGGCCCTCGGCCTCACTCAGTCATCAATTTCTCCAGCCTCTCGGGCTGTCAATAATCATGGTAATCAGCCTAAATAGTGATAATATAATATGTCAATAATGAACAATAGAGACTGAGATATAATATGTTGTAAAACTGTGATTGAGTGCAAAACAACAGTTTAGCAGATAATTCAACATGTAACAAGACCTCTGTGGGTCCCTACAATGCCAACACATAGCCTAAACATGATTTGCAGTTCAGTTTCTATAACACATGGAAAATATACGGATAACATCAGATTATTCAACTATACGGTTCCGCGGAATTGACCAAATTACATTCTTACGGAGCATGCCCACACGCCTGTCACCTATCATGTGCATCACTTCAAAACCAATCACATGACAAATAATACGGGGTTTCATTCCCTGAGTACCAAATTTAGAATTGTTACTTACCTCTATCCGTGCAAATTCCTACTCCAACACGACCTTGCCTAGCGAATCAGACTCCAAATTCCCCGAATCTAGCCTCAAATACATCATTACAAATCAACCCGATTAAAAAGGAAACAATTGCACAAGAAAATACTAAGTTATTAATCAAAAGTACAAAGTCGACTTAAAAGCCCCTCCCCACTTCTCGAAATCCCATAAAATTCATAAAATCTGAAAGCCCATTCAACCACGAGCCTAGCCAAACAAAATTTACCAAAATCCGACACCAAATCGTCACTCAAATTCACAATTTACATTTCAAAACTACACAATCTAGGTGGGAAAATTTATGGAGAAACATAATTATTGAACAAATATAACCACAAGTGAATTACCTGAATAAATCCCCCGAACGTCCTCTCAAAAATCGCCTTAGACCGAGTTTGCAAAGTCCAAAATGAGAGAAATCATGAAACCCTTTGGATTTAAACACTGCCTAGTTGTCTCGATTCTTTGGTCTAAAATCTGCTTCTGCGGTACCGCAATATCTACTACCGCATTTGTGGTCAAATATCTACATCTGCGGAGGTCACTTAAGGGCCGACCAACCGCTTCTACGGTCCCAATTCCCGCTCATGCAGGTGCGCATTTGTGCAAGCCCATCTGTCTTTATGGACCAGCGACTTCAAGCCTTCTCGGCTCCTGCGACCAGCCTCCGCATCTGCGAGATCGCAGGTGCGGAGTTTTCCCTCGCACCTGCGCAAACCTCCTCTTCTCCCAGAACCGCATCAGCAACCCTAGGGCCGCTTCTGCGGCTCTGCACCTGTGGCCACTCCCTCGCAGGTGCGGTCGCACCAAACCAGAACACACCAGCCTTAACAAACTCCAAAAAATCCAATCCGCATTTTAGTCGAATCACTCTCGAGGCCGTCGAGACCTCAACCGAACATACCCACCAACCCTAAAACACGATACAAACTTACTCGATCCTTAAAATCACATCAAACAACATCAGAAACACGAATCGCGCCCCAATTCAAGACTACTGAAACTAAGGAAATTACAACTTCTATGAACGATACCGAAACATATGAAATCACGTCCGATTGACCTAAAAATTTCCACACAAGTCACAAATGACACTACAGACGTACTCCAACTCTCGGAGCCCCAATCTGAGCCCGGTATCCACAAAGTCCACTCTCGGTCAAACTTCCAAATTTCAAACTTTCGTCATTTCAAGGTTCCACTACATACCTCCAAATCACAATTCGGGCATGCTCTTAAGTCCAAAATCACATAACGGAGCTAACGGAACCATCAAAACTCCATTCCGAAGTCGTTTACACATAAGTCTACATCGGGTCAACCTTTTCAACTTAAGTTTTCAACCTTGAGACTAAGTGTCTAAATTCATTATGGAACCTCACCCGACCCGAACCAACTACCCCGGCAAGTTACATAACAATTGTAAAGCATAAAATGGCAGTAAAGAGGGGAACGCGGCTAATACTCTCGAAACTCGGGATCGTTACATTCTCCCCCTTTTAAACAAACGTTCGTCCTCGAATGGGTAAATAGGCGTGGATATCTGCCCGCATCTCCCGCTTGGTCTCCCAATTAGCCCCCTCAACTGGATGACCTCTCCACTACACCTTCACTGAAGTTATGTCCTTGGACCTCAACTTTCGAACATGCCGGCCTGAAATGGCCACCGGATCCACATCATACGTCAAAACACTATCCAATTGAATCATTCTGAAATTCAAAACATAAGACGGATCGCCGACATACATCTAGAGCATAGAAACATGAAATACTGGATGCACACTCGACAAACTAGGTGGCAAGGCATGCTTGTAAGCCAGTTCTCCAATCCTCCTAAGTACCTTAAACGACCCAATATACCGAGGGCTCAACCTTCCCTTCTACCCGAACCTCATAACACCCTTCATGGGTGGCACCTTGAGCAGTACCTTTTCCCCAACCAGGAAAGCAACATCATGAACCTTCTTATCGGTGTAACTCTTCTATTAGGACTACATCGTGCGAAGCTGATCATGAATCAATTTAACCTTGTCCAAAGCATCCTGGACCAAGTCAGTACCCATAGCCGAGCCTTTTGATACGCTCAAGTTACACCTTAAAAGAATGTAAGCGATCGTTGTCAAATATAGTAACCCAACAAGGTTGGGGTCGAATCCCACAGAGAACAATATGAGGGCGTTTAGGAATGCTAGAGAATTATCACTTATCGTGCAGTGCCAAACAAATATGATTTTGGGTTTTTGATAATTGGTTATAACTAAATGCGAAAATATAAACTAACCTAGAAAGCAATTAAAATGATCGATGGCAACAAGTATCGATGCTTCGGGTATTACCCTCGAGTAACAATCCAATGTATTTCACGATTTTACAAATATGAGCGGGTAACGTTAGATAGCCACGTATAACATAATTTAATAAGCTATTCCCAGGGATTAACAAGACTTCCTAATTGAATTATCCCTAACCCAATTAGGAGATTAAGCACTTTCGGGTTTGGCTACAAGTAGTTCAATCCTATCCCTAGGTAGAATCTATAAAATGAGGGTTAAATCCTCAAGTTCTTGTTAATTAACTTTACCAACTCCAAATAATCTTTTCCAAAACTAATTCGGAGTTAATGGGCGAGTCCTAGGGTTAGCTTAATCCCTTTGGAAA
>ML284431.1:0-42066 GCA_005239495.1 Nicotiana undulata
GTTCATAGTCAGTTACAAAATTATCAATTAGCTTCACGTTAACAATAGAAAGTCTCCTTTCAAGCCTTCACATTATCGATAACGAGATACGATGTTTGAAGACCTCGTAATTATATACCTGAATTAACGTGTCTCATTAAACGCCATATGGGCGGGCACCTACCTTGTAGGTTAAAGCTCAATAATTATAGCACAAATTTGGCAAATTATGCACAGATAGTTAATTAATTAATTAATTCATTTATTATTATTATTATTATGTTATACATAAAAAAATTTAGTAACCCTAACAAGCATGACTTCTTATTGTATTCTTGTACAAATTTTAAATTTCACAAGGGAGAATTTAAACACAAGAATTTCCATCACAAGGATCTCACCCTTACATACTTCCACCGCAGCTCGTAGCCCAATTTAAATATACCAAATCATATTAACACGCGAGGATCTCGCTCTCAATTCTAATCACAAGTAATATGCATATCGCCACTCGAAACCTTCCTTTCCTTCCTTTAAATATTTTCTGTTAAACAAAATTACAACATGTAATGATAGACACAGTTATCTCCATAGATTTTCTCAATACAAGTATTCATATAAGTAGATTTTAGAGTTACGAAGCTCACCCGAGAGCGGAGCATATTAGTAGAATTTCATTATATACGCATAACCGAATTAAGTTCAGGAAATGATCACTTTATTATAATTAGAGATTGTTCTTGTAATGACACTATTTAATGTAACGACCTCATCCATACCATAGAAAATATATCAGCATGCTGGGTCTCCACCTCTAGGAATCTGACCTCCACTTTGCAACTGTGACTTCCACGCTGAGTAGACCTTCTGTAGATTTAAAGTTGTTTGAATATATTCTTTGGTACTGAGGTATAGGGTTATTAAAGAGGCAGTCATACCGCAATTCCCATCTTTATCTCTTGCAAAATCTCCGGCCTTATACATTCCAAGACAAAACCGATATAACACATGGCCTCACAATCTATTCCTTGACAGTGGACTTCCCTACTTGGAACAAAGTCATAGGTCACACTGCCTGATAATCCACAATGTTAAACTTCACAGCTCATATAAATCAATCTCGATGCTTTCAACTATTCCCTTGTTATGAAATACTGGCGTAGCTATAAATCCTTCTAGGATATGGACTAGTCCAACATGTACCGACTAAGCTAGAACCTCCGCGTCTATATCCATTTGAAATTGTAGAATAGGTGCTGATGTTCGAGCTTTAAACCGAGCTCAACTTCTGTCTCTTCCCTTTATCGTAGCTGTCATTGGGGATTCATCTCTTGTCCGGTCGTAGACGCTTTGCGTGTTGTCAAGATTTGTGAGAGGACAAGAATAGGCAAGTTCAATCATCAATGGTATAATAAATTCGCACGATGGAGTAGAATAGAAGTGAAATTGTTCCTAACTTCATAGCCTCTGAGAGATAAGTACAGACGTCTCCGTACCGATCCTTCAGACTCTACCAAGTTTGTTCGTGAATTGTGAGACCTAAGCAACCTAGTGCTCTGATACCAACTTGTCANCTAGGCAAGCCAATGTTAGAGTTCGCTCAACTATTTCCGTTAATTAATCACTTAAACAGGATAGAACAATTTTAAATTAAACTTGATCCTATGGCTTTCAATAAATACTTCCGAATATAAAATAAATAAATAATAAATTAAGTCGAGCCACGAACTAATTATATAAATAAATCTAGAACTGCCCCAGAGTCTGGTGTCACAATTCACGAACTACTAAAGAATACTACAAATAATAGGATGAAAGAAATAGTATAATTGTTCTGAATAATATAAAACAGTATATGTAAAAATAGGAGAAGACTCTCGGAATCTGCGAACGCCGGCAGATGTACCTCGTGTCTCCAAATGAATAGGTAGTCGTCCTGAAATGCTCTAATGCTGACTAGTACCTGGATCTGTGCAAAAGAGAACAGAGTGTAGTATCAGTACAACAGACCCCATGTACTGAGTAAGTGCCTAGCCTAACATCGGCGAAGTTGTGACGAGGCTAAAGCTGGGCTTTAACAATATAGTCGATAACAATATTAAATAACAAAGCAGTAAAGAAGTTTAAACAAATAAATAAATAAATAAATGTTGCAACAAATATTCATAACTCAGCTGCCTTTTTCAAATCTCGGCTATAACCAATCCTTAAATAAATTTTCAAATTTCCAAACTTTAGCTTTAAATAAAAAAATAGTGCCAGAATATATAAAGAATAGTAAAATAAATATTTAAGCTTTTCAAACTTTATTTCTTTTTGAAAATCAGAAAAAAATATAAATGTCCTCCCTTATCGCTCGTTGTTGCGGCGTGCAACCTGCTCCCACCTGTCCTCCCTTATTGCTCCTCCCTAAATATATCACCCTTATTACTCCTGTTGCGGCGTGCAACCCGATCCCACCTCTCCGCCCTTATCACTCCTTGTTGCGGCGTGCAACCCGCTCCCACCAGACATATCATATCAATTTATTCATAAATTTCACAATTCAAGCCTTCATCAATATCCTCTCAACCATGAAACCAACAGGAACATAAGAATATCTATATTTATTTCGTCAGACAATGCCTAGATCCTCAACCGTTTTATATCACAGGGAAGTCAATTCAAACAATCAATATTTTTCCAAAAATAGTCACAACAATATCTAACAAAAAAATTAATCAGGCCAAATAGTCATGGAAACAATAATGAACATATAACAAGTAAAACCATAATCAAATAAGTGAGGAACGGGAAGGGGATCATGTTCAACAGACAATTTGGGTGGTGCATAGGTACTCGTCACCTCACCTATACACCACACCCATGCTTTTCACATAACAAACAAGTGGGGAGTCCTATTCCCTCAAGCCAAAGTTAGACCAAACACTTACCTCAATTCCGCAGGCCACTCACTGCTCAATTATCGCTTTTCCTTTTGAATTCACCTCTAACTTGCTCGAATCTAATCACAATTAANTTCCTAAGTTTTCTCAAAAAGTGAAAACCCGACCACGGGCCCGCTTGGTCTAAACTCGGGGTTTAGACTAAATTACGTTTACACATTCACCTACGAACCCAAATATGCTATTAGTTTTGAAATACGACCTTAATTTGATATAAAAATTCAATTTTTACAAAACTCCCTAATTCTACCCAAATCCTAAATTTTTACCATGGAAATCCTTTGTTTTTGCTTTAAAAAGATGCACAATAGTAAGGAATTGAAAGAACAAGGTTTGGAATTGATTGCCTATGAATTGGGGATGAAGATTGTTGAAGAAAACTCGTTTTTAGGGCTGGAACCTCGAAAAATTGGAGAAGAAAAAGGTTTGCTCGTTTTTAATATATTTTCTTCCATCTATGCTGCCTCGTTTCTCGTTCCAAACGATCCCTAAACTCGATTTTTATGTGTTCAATGGATTCCTTGTGCAATTCTAATCAATTTAGGCTTTTGAATCACTCAATTTGACCTTATAATGAAGGAGATATGTAGGTTTTAATATATGTAATTAGTGCAAATTTTTAATACGCCGTCAGGGGCAATTCCGTCATTAACCTGAAACATCTGGCAATCTTAAATGACCATAAAATCAAATTCGATGATTCTTTTTTATACGGGTCCGTAATTACGATACGGATCTAATACTTCATTCAAATCATAAATCGGAGCTCATTTGTTCAATATGATATCATTTATGCTTGAATAAACGACGTCGAAGCATAAGAAAGAACGAGCGCAACACAACCCAAACCTATTTGAAACTAACCCGAGCCCTCGGGGCTCTAAACCAAACACGCACGCAAGTCTAGAAGCATCATTCGGACTTGCTCGTGCGATTAAATCACAAAATTAACATGTAAGACTATGAATTAAACCTCAAAACTCATTATTTTCCTCAAGAACACTTATAGTTCATAAACTTTCAATCGGATGTTCGAATCACGTCGAACGAACTCTGTTTTTCACCAAATTTCACAGGCAAGGCCTAAATATCATAACAAATTTGTACCGGCCTCCGGAACCAAAATACGGACCCGATACCAATGACTTCAAACATTAATTCTTTTCTTTATTTCATAAATATTTCAACGAAATAATTTCTTTCAAAAATTGATTTCTAAGGCTTGGGACCACGGAATTCATTTTCGGTCATACTTCCGAGTCCCATATTTTATTGCAGACCTCCTGGGATCGTCGGAACACAAATCCGGCTCCGTTTACTCAAAATGTTAACCAAAGTCAACTATAATCAAATTTTAACTCTAGAAATTACTATTTCTCATATTTTCACATAAAAGCTTTCCGGTTTCATGCCCGGACTGCGCACGCAAAATGAAGTATTTAAAATTAATCTTTTTATTGCTAATAAGCCTAGAACGGAGTCTTAATTCATAAAATGACTCCTTGGGTCATCACACTAACCTTGTGTGGGGTAACTACCCCTTATTATTTGAGCCTTCTATACTTATTGTAGTCTGTGTACGCGAGGTGACGAGCACGTGCTTTAACTTATTTGTGGAAATTGTCCTTTTAGGTTTCCTAAGTCCTTGTATTCATTGAATAAGCAATTGTTCTTGTTATGATTATGTTCCTTGATTACTAGTCTCACCTCTACCTGCTTAATTAGAATCAATTGCTTCATGATCCACTCTTATCTTTTACTTTATTCATATGTGCCTTAATTGAAAATGTTATCTCTTCCATCACCATGTGATCTTTCCAAAACTGCTTATCCTTATTCGAAGTTGTAGTTATCCCTTTTGTAAATATTCACCCTTAATTGAGGTTATGGTTATCTTCACGTGGCCTACCTTTATTTGAATAGGTTGTAACTCTTCCGTAATTGTCCAAACTTAAAAGAATCTTAAATACCCTATGCCATAGTGGACTTTCCCTTATTTGGAATTATTTGACGCTTGTTAGTTTCTTGTTGTTAAACCATAAATTGTGGGACTATTGTTACATATTATTTTCTTTCCTGTTGAGTTGTTCTTGTTACGCCTAATATTCTTTATTATGGTTATTCTTTGTGAACTAGTTCTACCGTTTCTTGTGATCGAAGGTTCTTGAGTTGATTTACTTTCCTACTTTGTACTATTGTCATTATTGTTGTTGTACTTAGTTGTGGTGATGCACGAGGTTTCTACTGTGCGGTTGTTGTTATTGTGATGCACGAGGTTTCTGTCGTACGGTTGTTGATATGGGGTTGCACAAGGTTTTTGATGAACTGTTGTTACTATTGATATTTGCACATACGGCGTGACATATATATATATATATATATATGGGGGGGTTGCGCATGTGGCGAGACAAGGTGGGAATACTATTATGAACATGTGGCGAGACAAGGCGGGCACTTACTATACTATTGCACACATGGCGAGACAAGGTGGGTTGTGTCAAGGATTGTTTTGTGATGACTTGTGATGGCCTGGGGGCATTCTTGGTGTTGATATTTATGTAGTGGTATGCTTACCTGTGTGAGCCTTATCTTGTGAAAGTTGTGAGAAAACATTCTACGTGTTGTCTGTTCCTTTTTCTTATGCCTACTAGCTAGTTTGAACTATGTTAGGACACTTGCACAAGCATACACGTAGTTAAGAACTCTTATCGGTTAAGATGTGTTCTTGATAATGTTGAGTATAGATGCACACTCTTGTCTACTTACTTTCTATGTAAGACTGGTTCTATTTGGCACATGAGTTGTCAGTGCGGTTATGAGGTGTAATGAGGGCACAAGATTCCAAGTGTTAGGGTTCAGGTATTGAGACCCGTGAGTTGTTATTAGCTCGATGTTCGGTACCTCGTGGAGTTTAGTGACTAAAACCTGATGTGAAAACGGTCGTTGTGGTTGAGTGATTACTTGTCCTTTCTGTATCTGTGATTTTGGATTTAGGTTATGTTTCCGGTCATCTTTTTGTGTCATTATTTTGGTATTCGACTGATACTTGTCGTCTTCCTTTATTATTGGAATTTCTGTACTGTTAGCCATATCGCGTAATCTTTATATAGATATCATACTATGTTGTTCCTATAATCCTATTTGTTTAGGTTATTTAGTCCAGTAGGTGTCTTGATTGTTCCTCGTCACCACTCCACTGAGGTTACTCTTGATAC
The DNA here is from genome assembly GCA_005239495.1 of Nicotiana undulata. Lineage (NCBI taxonomy): Eukaryota > Viridiplantae > Streptophyta > Magnoliopsida > Solanales > Solanaceae > Nicotiana > Nicotiana undulata. The sequence goes on from ML284431.1 coordinate 6,140, forward strand.
TTGTTGGGTACCCTTGTGGTGTACTCATACTACACTTCTGCACATATTTGTGCAGATCCAGGTATTGCAAAGTCAGATGATCAATAGCTAGCAGTGCGGATTGTAGTGGTGGAGACTCAAGGTAAACATGTTGTTGCGTTCGCAGGCTTAAGAGTCACCTTCCATTGTGTTCACACTCTTTTTTTACTTATTTCTAAACAGTCGTATTTAGAAGTTGCAGTAACTCTGTAGATCTTATGACTTGTATTACCGGTTTCGGTAAAATTATAAATTATATAGAGAATTTACAACAAACAACAACAACAACAACAACAAACCCAGTTTGATCCCAACATGTGGGGTCTGGGAAGGGTAGTCTGTACGCGAACACTACCCCTACCTAATGCAGATAGAGAGGTTGTTTCCAATAGACCCTCGGCTCAAGAAGGGCAAGAAGAAGAAGAGGGAAGCAAGGAAGGAAGAAAGATAGAAGAAAAAAGAAGAAAAAATCATATACCGTAATAAAGGATAAATAGTATCCAATAATAGCAACAAGGAATACAATACCTGAGGTGAACAAAACCACATACCGTAATAAAAATCTAAGAATATGAAGGGAAATGCATGCTACTAAGCCTTTCGGTGAACACTATAAACTACCTACTAACCTGCTACCTTAATTCTCGACTTCCACACCCTCCTATCAAGTGGAAGATCCTCAGTGAGCTGAAGCAGCGCCATGTCCTGCCTAATAACTCATCCCCAGTACTTCTTAGGCCTACCTCGACCCTTTCTCAAACTCTCCATGGCCAACCTCTCACACCTCCTAACAGGGGCATCAATGCTTCTTCTCCTAACATGTCTGGACCATTTTCATGTGCTCTTAATCACCCTAATGTACGCTACCAGAACACATCTAACCTTCAAACACATCCACAGGACCTCCCTTGGAACTTTAGCGTATGCCTTTTCAAGGTCAATAAACACCATATGCAAATCCTTATTCCTTTCCATGTACTGCTCCACTAATCTCCTTACCAGATGAATCGTTTCCGTAGTTGAATGCCCAGGCATGAATCCAAACTGATTCTTAGAAATAGACACGCACCTCCTTACCCTGGCCTCCACCACTCTCTCCCAAACCTTCATAGTGTGACTCAATAACTTGATACCCCTATAATTGTTGCAATTTTGGATATCACCCTTGTTCTTGTAAAGCGGGACCATCGTACTCCACCTCCATTCTTCGGGCATCTTCTTTGCCTTAAAAATAACATTAAACATCCTAGTGAGCCACTCCAAACCTGCCTGCCCCGCGCTCTTCTAGAATTCCACCAGGATTTTGTCTGGCCTCGTTGCTCTGCCCCTGCACATCTTACGCATCGCTCTTTCCATCTCCTCTACCGTAATCTGCCTACAGTACCCAAAATCCCACCGACTCTCGGAGTGCTCCAACTCACCTAGCACAATGTGTCTATCCTGCTCCTCATTCAACATTTATCGGTTAAGAGGTGTTCTTCATATTGTTGTGTATAGATGCACACCCTTGTCTACTTACTTTCTATGTGAGTCTGGTTCTATTTGGCATGTGAGTTATCAGTGCCGTTATGAGGTGTAATGTGGGCACAGGAGGCCAAGTGTTAGGGTTCAGGTATTGAGACTCGTGAGTTGTGATTAGACCGAGGTTTGGTACCTCATGGAGTTTATTGACAAAAACCTGATGTGGAAATGGTCGTTGTGGTTGAGTGATTACTTGTCCTTTCTATATCTGTCATTTCAAATTTAGGTTGTGTTTCCGTTCATCTTTCTGTGTCATTATTTTTGTATTCGGCTGATACTTGTTGTCTTCCTTTCTTATTGAAATTTCTATATTTTTAGCCATATCGCGTAGTCTTTATGTAGATATCATACTATGTTGTTCCTATAATCCTATTTGTTCAGGTTATTTAGTCCAGTGGGTGTCTTGATTGTTCCTCGTCACTACTCCACTGAGGTTAGTCTTGATACTTGTTGGGTACCGCTGTGGTGTACTCATACTACACTTCTGCATATTTGTGTGTAGATCTAGGTATTGCGAAGTGAGATGATCAATAGCTAGCAGCGCGGATTGTTGTGTAGGAGACTCAAGGTAAACCTGTTGATGCGTTCGCAGGCTTAGGAGTCATCTTCCTATTGTTTATTCACACTGTGTTTTTTGCTTATTTCTAAACGGTCGTATTTAGAAAATGTAGTAAACTCTGTAGAGCATATGACTTGTACTACCGGTGTTGGAGAAATTGCAAATTGTATAGAGAATTTCATTTCAGAAATTATTACATGTTACTTTATTATTGTTATTATTCAGAAGATGTCAGGCTTACCTAGTCCTTAAGATTATGTGCCATCACGATACCCAACAAAGAGGAATTTGGGTCGTGACATCCCCATTCCATTATCAGTTCAAAATAAAAAAAATCATTTTTCTTTGGACTTTAGAGCTCAAGAAAACTGTCTAGGAAGTCCATCGTCAGAAAAAGCTCAAAACTTTTTTAAAATTCTACCTATAAGAAAAAAACCTGCTACCCGGTTGAAAGAGTCACCCCTTTGAAAAGAACCGTGGCCATAAGAAAAATCAAGAGCGATTATTTCTACCTAATTTATTTTTCAAAACACATAAAATAACACAACTAAAATAGCATAGGAACACCCAAACAGTCTCTTCACCCCACACTTCAAATTGTACATTGTCCCCAATGTGCGTCCATAAATATAAAAGGGTAAAAAAAACACCCTAGTAAGCCAAAAGCCGAAGCATTAGCAGCTCATGGGGTACTCAGACTTTTCCCATACTTGTCTTTGTGCGGGCACCCCACACTTAGTTCTAACTATCTCACTTGCTTTTGATTTATTCCAATAGCCTTGCTTCACATGCTCCTATAGAAATAAAAAAACAACACTACAAAAGTAATACAATAATAAAAAAGAAATAAAAAAATAAACATAAAAGAAAACGGTAAAACTGGGATGCCTCCCAACAAGCGCTTGATTTAACGTTGCGGCACCACGCGAATCACTTTTTGCCTCCACCTCGAACTTATGAATTGTAACCCAAGTTTTGCTTCAAGTTTTCTATTATGCTCCAAGAGTGGCGGAACAAATCTAACTGCCCCAAGAAAATAATATAGTATTCTGGGCTTCTTAGCCTTTGCATGAGGTGTGTAATCCTAACTTTCTGGCAAGAAGAATTCCAGAATGTAGACACCGTGTTCCTCATTCCTTGACTCCTCGATTGGATCGGATGACTCTATTTCCATATTGTCATACAAACACAATGTGGAAAAATGCTTGGAGTGTGGAGTTGTGGACCAGTGGTTTGTGGACCAATGCGCTTAACTACATGAACACTAGGATTGTCAACATCCTCAAAACCAATGACACTAGAGTCAATAATATGTATCCTCAATGTCCTTGGTTGACTCTAATATCTCTTCTACAACATTGGCATCCTCAAATTCTAGTTTGATTTATTGTTGGTGTTCTACTATGGACCTCTCTATTGGCACCTCAATTTTTGTCTCTAATCACACTGCTCCTGGCTACTATTCATAATATTGTCTTGCTGAGCATTTAAAGCCTCAACCAATTGCCTAACTTCTGTCTCCAGATTAAGAATAGTTGCCTCTTGCCTTTGGATAGTATCTCACTGCCTTTGGTTAGTATACCTTAGCCTTTGTATTTGCAGTGTTTCTCGTTACCTCGTTCCATGAGGCACTTTAACATATCTTTGATCTCCTTCAAGTCAGTTTCCTCGAGTTATTTTTTCCGATTAACCTCGCAAGGAAAAATAGAACCGTCATAGTAAGGGGTAGGGGAGGATAAGAAATATAAGCACAACCAGGAATGTCACTATCTTTACCACCACACATATCACACACATTCCACACATAAGATTGAGTTGGTGCACATAAATTGCTCTCGGGAAAATGTTGCTAATTTTTCCATGGGTGGTTTCCTCCACAATATGCATAAGGACGATCAAAAGTAGAATTACCAACATCAAAATACTCATAATTCCAAGATGCTATTTCTCTCAAATCAAAAATAAAAATAAAATAAAATAAAAGTTCAAACTTGACACCAAGCAATATTTACAGCTACAGCTACAACTATAGTTCCCCGGAAACGGCGCAAATATTTGATCACGCCCAATGATCACGCTCAACTATGTCTAATAAAAGACTAAGCGGGTGTTGCAAATATAATCTGAGTATTTGGCCCAGAGTCGCATCCCACAGGGAACTAACCTATCAATTGTTGTTGTTAGACTACTAGATTCTCAATAATCAATTTTCCAAAAGATATGAATATTAATTTACGGTATTTTTACTACTACAGCTGAATGAAAATAAGAAAGCTAAAGAATAACGAATAACTAATACTGAGGTGTAAACAATTACGATAAAGGTCTAAGGTTATGGTTTCCCCCGTTGATGGAATCTCTTCTTGTATAGTTTCTATAGTTTTGGCTTAATTATCTCTATCAATCATGAACACTCAGGCTATCATAAATCTCTCTCAAGTAATTATGATAATCTACTAGACGCACTCTCTCGAGTTACGCTAGCTAACTTGTATTACAATTCACTTTAGATTGCACCCGAGGTATCGTTATCTCTAATCCAACTTCTAAATCCTCGGTTATTGATCTCGCCTATACTCCGGGAGTGATGTTGTTCAAACAACTACCTAAATATGTACTCTCTATCAAGTAGATACATAATAAATAGGAACAACTAATTGAGGGCCCTTCAATCAACTACAACAAGAACGTAGTTGAACAAATAGAAACTGAAAATCAAGCAAAACTATATTAATATGACAATAAGTTCATCCTCAACGGGTTCCACCAAAACCTTAGATTAAATAAGTTATCTACTCATAATTGTATTGCAAACAACAAAAGAAATCATGATCAATGTAAAATAGGAAGAAGAATGAAAAACTCGTAGAAGAATTCCCGCGCCTTGCTCCTATTGTGTCTCTTACCTCCTTAGGTCGAATTTGTGTCCAAAATATGTCCAATCCACTAAAAATAACATTCTCCCGTGTATATATACCAAGTAGGGTCGAGCCCAAATAATTATACCTTCTCCTACGCAAATAAGGACAAGTTTCCAGGCCTCCACTACCGCGGCCGCGCTAATCTCGCGCTAGAGGTCGCGCTAGTTGGGTTTTATTTTGCCTCAGTCCGCGTCAGGTCCGCAGTCGCAGGTTCTATCGTATTTTTTACCCTATTCCGTTTGGAATGTGGAAAAACCTAAAACATAAAAGTTGTAGACCTTTGGGTTAGATTTGCAACCATATATTGTATAGCCCAAATGGAGTTCAGAGCAAAGAGTTATGTCTATTTTACTAGACAGTTCACAATATGCCTCATCGAGTCTTCGTTTGTTCTCAACTATCAAATTTGACCCCCGAACATGATCCCGGCTTTATTCCTTGAGCTTTTACTCAGAGTGCAAAACTCCAAATCACTTAAATTCATTTTGTAACATCTGTACAGCTCGGAATCGCTCCTACATGGCATAAAACACACAGTTAGTGCAAAACACTAGCGATTAAAGCTCAAACTCAATTAAAGTGCAGTAAACTAGAGTGTAATAAGCGACTAATATATGTAATTATAGCTTATCATCAACACCCCACACTTAAACCATTGCTCGTCCTCGAGCAATCAAACTACACTTTATATGGACACGGCCTTTTTAAGCAATTCTCCTAACTCATCATACCATGAATATTTAAAATAGACTAAGCACTAAAGCGTAAAATCTTCACCTCAAGATTTGACTCACAAGTACCACGCATTATTCACAGCTCACCCACTTACTCTAACATAGAGGTCACTGACATTACCTTTCCTTCATGAATCAAGTGCCCTCGCACAACAAAAGAGAGTAGTTCCACACAATAAAATTTAAGAACACATAGGAACTTAAGATAGAAAGAATTCATTCACTCTCAGAAATAACATTCATGTGCCACAAAAGATGCACCATAGGCTTGCCCGTAGTGTACTACTCTACTAATCGACTTCATTCAGTCTAGGATCAAGTAGGACTGTATTTGGTTGTAATGTAGGTTGCGGGACGGGTAGGATATATTTAGATATAAGAGGACTACACATCCCTAAGCATTTTAATGCATATACTTTAACATTCAAACCCCATATTTATGTCAAACCAAATTCCGCCTTCACATCAATGTATTTTACCCCATACTTCTTTAAGCACAATTACATCAAGAGTCACCACTTATCAAGGCTATAGATTATTATTTTTTTTCACAACAATACAACTACTTTTTCTTCCCTTTTTTTTCTTTTTTTTCAAGTGACTCTTACTTTTTCAAAACAGTGCACCTTTCTCCTTATTTCGTTAGTTCCATTCAAAAGCAAAACCAACCACCCCACACTTTAACTTTTACACAGTTCATAACAATTCAAGTGCTTATGAGAGGTTAAACGGTTCAAATAGATAGTCCATTCAAACAATTGGGTAAGGCTTGTAATGTGGTTGCCAAAGAAATAGGATTACATGCTCAAAGGGGTTAACTACGATACATAACAATTAGGCGGGTAAAATATACATATATGACTCAACAAAGAAACGCTTATATCACTTCCAAGACTGAACTAAACTACTATTTCGCTTTGCAAACACACGGGGCAAGTTCTAGGCATCAAATGCAATGCACAGAATAACACACAAACCTCACACACATATGGCACATAACTCACGCATGATTGGATTCATCAAGACACTCTAGTCAAAGCAGTTAAGAAAATTTAAAATCATACAATTTAAGGTAGTTATACAAGAGTCAAAAACTGGGCCTAAGCGTCACAACCTAAGTACTCACTATTCTCAAGGCATAACAAAGTCAAGACTTCAATTCAAAACACAACACAACACAATCAATCCTCTTCCTAAAAAAAACTAACTACACCCGGTTCAAACAAAACCCTTGGAAAAGAACCGCGGTCAAAGGAAAAACCAAGGAGGAGTTGCTACACTACCTAAAAAGAAAAGAAAAAATCTTTTTGTTTTTTTTTCTTTAGACTTAAATCCCTCAAGAAAATTGTCTAATAGATCCATCTTCGGGAAAAGTCTAATCTTTTCTATTTGTATAAAAATAATTATTCCAATAAACTGACACAACTAAAATAGCATAGAAAGTCACACAGACAATCTCCTCACCCCACACTTAAAATTGTGCATTGTCCCCAATGCACACCCATACATACAAGAGGGTAAAAATAAACTCACTGGTAGGCCAAAGGCCGAAGCACTAGTATCTCATGGGGTACTTAGACTTCTCCCAGGCCTAGTCCTTCGTGCGGGTACCTCACACTTAGTTCCAACCAATGGTTTGTTGTTGCATCCTTCCAATAGCTTTGCTTTCCATGCTCCTAAAAAAATCAAAAATCGACACTACAAATATAATATAATACAAAAAAATAAAAAAAATAAAAATAAAAGAAAGCAGTAAAGATGGGTTGCCTTGATTTAACATCGCGGCACGACGTGAATCACTTTCTGCCTCCACTTTGAACTTATGAATTGGACCCCAAGTTTTGATTCTGCTCTATGATCATGCTCATGGGGTGGTGGAACAAATCTAACTGGCCCAATAAAACAATGTAGTATTCTGCACTTCTTGTCCTTTATATGAGATGTGTACTCCCGACTTTCTGGAAAGAAGAATTCCAGAGTGTAGGCTTCTTGTCCCTTATTCCTTGACTCCTCAAGTGGCTTGGATGACTCTACTTTCATATCATCATCCAAACACAATGTGGAAAAATGTTTGGCGTGTGTACCAATGCGCTCAACTACATAAACTTTAGGATTGTCAACATCCTCAATACTAATAACACTAGAGTCAACTAAATACGTATCATCAATGTCCTTGGTTAACTCTAGTATCTCTTCTACAACATTGACATCCTCAAAATCTAGTTTGATTGATTGTTGGTGTTCTACTAGCCTTCTCCACTAGCACCTCCTCACATTCTTTTAACTCCTCAATCTTGGCTGGAGGAGTTTCTCTTCCCTCTAAGTGCAAAGGCTCAAATTCGAGCTCCCTTTTCCAAAAGCCTTGGCCTTCAAGAGCAAGTACCCACTCTGCCAAGTCTTCTCCATTAGATTCATCTAGGTTCATGAGACAAGCTGGAGGATCCTCAATGTTTGACCCCGAAAATAGTCCCTTGTTCTGCAACAAGTGCAGCATGTTGTTCGTGATCTGAAAAGATTCAGCCTGTATTTGTGGGACTACTATTGCCGTGGCCAAATTCTCCGTTGTGGGTTGTGCCCAGTCATATAAAAGAAGAACCAAGTTAGCAAACGTTAAAATTCCAATGTATAGATTGAAAGTGAAGAAAATTGACTACACTTAAGAATTTTGTATTTCTTCCAACTCTAATTGATAACACCGTTAATTCCCCGGAAACGGCGCCAAAATTTGATCACGCTCAACTATGTCTAATAAAAGACTAAGCGGGCGTGGCCAATATAATCTGAGTATTTAGCCTAGAGTCGAATCTCACAGGGAACTAACCTATCAATTGTTGTTGTTAGACTACTAGATTCTCAATAATCAATTTTTCAAAAGTTATGAATATTAATTTTTGGTATTTTTACTACTACAGCTGAATGAAAATAAGAAATCTAAAGAATAACGAATAACTAATACTGAGGTGTAAACAATTACGATAAAGGTCTAAGGTTATGGTTTCCCCCGTTGATGGAATCTCTTCTTGTATATTTCCTATAGTTTTGGCTTAATTATCTCTATCAATCATGAACACTCAGGCTATCATAAATCTCTCTCAAGTAATTATGATAATCTACTAGACGCACTCTCTCGAGTTACGCTAGCTAACTTGTATTACAGTTCACTTTAGATTGCACCCGAGGTATCGTTATCTCTAATCCAACCTCTGAACCCTCAGTTATGGATCTCGCCTATACTCCGGGAGTGATGTTGTTCAAAAAACTACCTAAATATGTACTCTCTCTCAAGTAGATACATAATAAATAGGAACATCTAATTGAGGGCCCTTCAATCAACTACAACAAGAACGTAGTTGAACAAATAAAAATTGAAAACCAAGTAAAACTATATTAATATCACAATAAGTTCATCCTCAACGGGTTCCACCAAAACCTTAGATTAAAGAAGTTAGCTACTCATAATTGTATTTCAAACAACAAAAGAAATCATGATCAATGTAAAATAGGAAGAAGAAGGAAAAACTTGTAGAAGAACTCCCCCGCCTTGCTCCTATTGTGTCTCTTGCCTCCTTAGGTCGAATTTGTGTCCAAAATATGTCCAATCCACTAAAAATAACGTTCTCCCATGTATATATATCAAGTAGGGTAGATCCCAAACAATTATACCTTCTCCTACGCGAAAAAGGACAAGTTTCCAGGCCGCCACTAGCGCGGTTGTGCTAATCTCGCGCTAGAGGTCACGCTAGTGGGGTTTTATTCTGCCCCAGTCCGCATCAGGTCCGCAGTCACAGTTTCGATCGCGTTTTTTACCCTGTTCCGTTTGGAATTTGGAAAAACGTAAAACATGAAAGTTGTATCCCTTTGGTTAGATTTCCAACCATATATTATATAGCCCAAATGGAGTTCGGATCAAAAAGTTATGTCCATTTTACTAGTCAGTGCACAATATGCCTCCTCGAGTCTTCGTTTGTTCTCAACTATCAAATTTGACCCCCGAACACGATCCCGGATTAATTCCTTGAGCTTTTACTCAGACTTCAAAGCTCCAAATCACTTAAATTCATTCTATAACATCTATATAGCTCGGAATCACTCCTACAAGGCATAAAACACACAGTTAGTGCAAAACACTAGCGATTAAAGCTCAAACTCAATTAAAATGCAGTAAACTAGAGTGTAATAAGCGACTAAAATACGTAATTATACCCTATCATCACCCAACTCTAGTCCTAAAAAGGATAAGCGGTCGCTGCAAATGTAATCCGGTCTAAAAGTTCGGAGCCGAATCCCACAGAGAACTAAGGCTTAGCTACAACTGTTCACTATCACTAAGAAGACAAGCATGAATAATTTCTAAGTTATAAATATAAAGATTATTTTGTATAACTAACTAACAAATTAAATTATCAAATTTACAACTAAAGATACTAAGGGTTGGAGAAAAGATTAAGGAGGTCTAGAGTTATGATTTTCTCAATTGTCGAAATCATTCCCGCTAAGCCTTCTATAATTTTGCCTAAGTATTCTATATCGATCGTGAGTACTTTGGATGTTGTAGCTCTCTCTCGAGCAACTACTACAATATACTAGACGTATTCTCTTGAACTACGCTAGCTAGCACTAATTCACCGATCTACGATCGCACCAAGGTTTTGTTATCTCTAATCCCGCATTTAAATCCTCTGTATTGATCTCTCACATACTTTAGGAATGATGTTGTTCAACAACTACCTAAATGTGTGCTCTCTCGAGCAATACACACTAAATAGGCACTGTCAATTGATAGCCATTCAATCAACAGCAAAAAACACATAGTTGAACAAGTAGAGAAATCCAACGGCTCAATTATATAAAAATATAACAAGAATTCATCTTACAAAAGGTTCCATCAAAATCCTAGCTATAACAAATTAGCTATTCATAATAGTATGTCAAACAACAATACTAGAATTCATAACCAATAATGAAAATAGAGGAAGAAAGAGAGAAATACTTGAAGTTGAATCTTTCTCCTTGCTCCAAAAGTGTTCTTATCTCCCTAAAGTCTTCTCTCTCTCCAAAATAGTGGCTCTCTACTTAAAAGCACGTTTTAGGATGTATTTATAGCGACCAGGGTTTGTATGGGGCGAACTTTCCTTCTTCTATTTCGGATTGAAAATGCTGGTTTCTTCTGCTCCGGTCCTGGTTTGGAAACTCGAACCTCGCTTCGCTGTCCGGGACTTTTTTGGTTCTTCTGCTCCGGTCCCGTTCTGACGAACTGAACCTTGTTTTGTTGTCCGAGACTTTTCTCTTCAGCTCTTTTTTACTATTTTTTTCTCCTATTTGATCCTTTTCCGCATAAATTTATTCCTACACATAAGAAACACGTAATAATTATATTTTCACCTCAAAACCCATGTGATCTCCCATAACTCACATAAAAAATAATATACTAGCATACTCAAAATATGTATTTTTCATCATTTATCAGTAGCATTATTCCAAATTGGAACACTCTCAGACCACTTCCCACCGCAGATACAGCTTTAAGAAAAGGGTATCACCGGAAATTAATGTTGGGTCTACATATCCCTTTGCTGGGGGGCTTTAAAATAAATCAAGATTATCCAAAACAATACAGGCTTGTTAGAATAAAGACACTTGCTAAATGATTCAATAACACAGTGCTTCGTCCTACATATCCCAATGGCTTGTTAATTAGGATTTTGCAACCGACCCACTATTTGGTGATATAGATTTCTTATGCTACCTTTGTTACTGTTTAATAGTAGTACGTACATTACTACATTGAACACTTTGTAAAACAGGAATACTATTCCTAGAATCATTCTGGTTGTATTTGATTCAAAATTCAACTCGGGTTACATAGTCTAGAAACTAGCATCTCATACTTTTTCCACCAAGATTAGAAACCTTATGAGTTCGTTTAGAAAGTCACCTTGTAATTAGATTTATGGGTAATTGCGTATAACTACACTATTTTGAATTGTTTGTCTAATTAATTAATTGTTTGGTCAGTATATAATTAGGTGTAGTTAAGGACGAACAATTACTCTTTTCAATTCTCAAACTGATGTGACAACTATTGGTAATTAGGTAATATAATTACAAGGTAACTTTTCAATTATTTTTCAAATATATTATTCTTTTAGACTAATATATTATTAATCTTTTTCAAATATATTATTAGACCAATATATGATGTGAGAATAATTCTTTTTCAAATAATATATTATTCTTGTTCTTGTTGTTATTCTTTTTAGACTCTCTCTTTTATTTCAACTATGTGAGGAACACTGTTAAAAGTAATTTGTGTTTAACTAACTTTTCTTCCTATTTATTCGCATGACTTCTGGCTATGAAGATACTGCTGATCCCTTACCTAATTAAATTCGGTATGATTTGATTTTTTTTTTTTTGATTTTGATTTATTCGATTTGGCAACTTCGTTTGAATACTAATTTATGCAGAGTTATAGACGATAATATTCTTAATTAAAGTACTCGAAAACACAAAATTAAAAACATTTTTTGACAAAAGTTTTATTCAAATCCAGCAAATACCAATCTAGATAGAGAAAACTGTACGTAAAAGAATAAATTTGAAATGTCTGTTACGTGCTTAGAGTTAATTGATAAAAATAAAAAATAAAGAAAAATAAAATTTTAAATTTCTAATATTTATGTTATAACTAATAATATGTATATTATACAATATAATATATATCTTGATACGGAATTAATATTTCAATATTTTATTTTAAAATACAAAATATCATATCTAATCGGTACTAATTCTTTTTAAACTTAAACTACGTAACATATTGAATATCAAAATATAGAAGAATATCAAATACCAAATTTCGAGAATCGAGAATTTAATGCGGGAGGAGGAGCCAATGGGGAATCTGAGTAAAAGTCTTCCCCAGCTGCCAATTCTAAACGAAACACGAGGCACTTGTAACGGTTACAACTTTCCAGCTGTTTCCCATTCACATCATCACATCACTCCCCTCATACATATCTGCTCTGCCTCACTTTACCTTTTTTTCCCTATCCATAACTACTGTACATCTTTTTGTAATTTTATTTTAATTATGTAAGTCTCAGTTTAGAGCGGTCTGGTCTTTAGTAGGGGTGTTCATGATTCGATTTGGATTAGTTTTTTCTAAGAAAAAAATAAATCAAATAAATCAGTTTTTTAAATATTGAAATCAAGTCAAATCAGTTAAGTCGATTTTTGGTTATTCATCGTTTTTCTTCTAAATATGAGACATACACTACTAAACGCATATTCCGGCGACTACATTTTCAATATAACATTATCAAATCAATTGTTTTTCGAGAAATCTATCATTTACCGAGATATATTGATGATAATTGAATTAAATAATGACGAATAATTAAAGTACTCAATTAAAAATCGATTATTTTTAACACAAAATAAATTCTTGTACTTAGCAAAAGAAAACTAACAATCAAACTAGAATGTAAAGGCAAAGAATTAGATTATTATAATAGCAAAGAACTAAACTAAAAATATAAATGACTAATATGTATTATAAAATTTTAGAAACTTTTAATAAAATATTTATATATATATATATATATATAGGTGTAATTAAATAACTACTTTTATAGTCGGTTTGATTCGGTTATTTTTTGATTAAAACCAAAACCAACCAAATTTGGTTTTTTTTTTAAAATTTAAAATCAAAATCAAACAAACCTAAAAAGTATCGATTTTTTTTGTCGGTTTGATTCGATTTTTGGTTTGGTTTGGTTTTTCGGGTTTTTATGAAGTATAGAAAAAGAAGAGAAAGGTTTAAGAAACTGAGATTGGTATACGCCCCTTTAAACTTGTCCTTACTTTATACTTAAATATTTTATGTCCGTTTCATTTGAACACTATAATCATATTCTAAATGTGTCATTTAAAAACAACTTTATGATAAGACATAGTGCGTGTGTTACACTGTTTTTCAAGAGTGCGAGAGAGCAATTTTTCTTTTTAAATTCTTTTCACTTTCTTTTCCTCCTACTCTTTCACATATTATCATATTCCCGCTCTCTCCCTCCGCTGGTCCATCGCCCTTTACCTTACTGTCTTAGTTTCCATTGTCGAATTAAGTCGAGATTGCCGAAAATATCCCAAACAAGTATATATTGCAATTTGAATACTTTCCATATGAAAAGGCCAAGAGAAAAGGCTTAAAATGACTCTGATCAGAACACGTGAAATGAACGTGAACTGGAAAAACCAAAGACGCTCGCTCCGGCTAGGAAAATAAAGGAATAACAACAAAAATGGCTAAAAAAACTTGTGACATCAACATATTTGAGCTTAGTCGTCAACAACACAGTTATTTAGCTTTTAGAGTTGTGTTTTGGACATAAATTTGAGCTTAGTCGTCAAAATGATATTTAAAATTTAAAGTTATATTTTGGATATAAATTTTGATTTGGTTTGTTTTTTCAAATATTATGAGTGATTTGAGTGAAAATATTAAAAAATAGCTTTTAGGAGTTATTTTAAATTTTCGAAAATTTTCAAAATGCATTTTCACTAACAATCGAAAATTTTATAAGCAAACGTTGATTTCAAAAAAAATAAATATTTCCAAAAAAAAGATATTTGTCCAAATAGGCTCTAAAGCTAATACTTCTAATATATCAATCAAGAAGTCTGCAAAATCTTGGAGAATTTATTGGATTTAGCTATGGTCATTTGAGGAGAAACGAGAATTAGTTGTAGTGCTCGGTGTTCGTGATCGATTTCCTCTAAAGATGTCTCGAGATTTAGGAGGAGATTCAACTGTATCGGTGTGGAACGGCGGCGGCAACCACTTTTATCGGGTCAAGATTCGTCGTTGCGACGTGGGTTCGAAAGATGGCACGTTTCGCGGTGGTTGCCGCCGAAATATGCAGCGACTAGTTGTTGTTGCTCATGTGTGCTCGTGAACCTCTTTATGCTGGCTGTATAAGTTGCTGACGTGACTTTGGCAAAAGGCACCGAGGTCTGAGGACGAAACGAAACGCCGATGTCGGCTGATGAAGAAAGGGGTTTTGATGTGCTGTGAAGAAACAGTGCTTTCAAAAAAATTGGATTTTTTTCTTTTTTTCAATTTTTTTTAATTTACTTAATATAAAGCCACGTATACTCTAAATGAGACATTTGGCCGTAGGGGTGTTCGTTAAAATCCGAAAAATCGAACCAAACCGATAAAAAAAATCGATACTTTTTTATTTGGTTTGGTTTTAGTTTTGAATTTTAAAAACCGATCAAATTTGATTTGGTTTTGGTTTTAATAAAAAAATAACCGAACCAAACCGACTATAGGAATAACTATTTCAAATTTATTATTACAGCTATATATATGTATATTTTTATACAAAGTTTCAAAAAATTTATGGTGAATGTTAATCGTTTGCACTTTTAATACAATTCTTTACATTTATATTCTAGTTTGATTGGTAGTTTTCGTTTGTTAAGTATAAGATTCAATTTCATGTTTTAAAAAAAATATTTTTAATTGAGTCATCACTATTTGATTCCATTATCATCAATATATTTTAGTAAATAATAGATTTCTCAAAAGGCAATTGATTTGATAGTGTTACGTTGAAAATTTGGTCCCCGGAATATGTGCTTGGTAGTATATGTCTTATATTTAAAAAAAAATCGACATAAACCGAATCGAGAAAAAACCGACTTAATTGAATTGGTTTGGTTCTAATATTTCAAAACCGTCCCACTTGATTTGGTTTCGTTTTAGGGAAAAATCGATCTAAACTGAACCATGAATACCCCTACATTTGGGATGTGATTAATGTATTCAAATTGATCGAAAAGTGTCTAAGTGAATAGTGAGAACATTTTAAAGGTGTTTTCGATGTATTCGCCAATTAGGCTCCTAAGAATTAAAATGTAAACATTGTTAAACGTTGTTCATACATGAATTGTTATCCAATCTTATACTTTGTCAAAAAAAAGAAAAAAATTCTAGCATAATGTTAGCAATAGTGATAGTGCAACATTGTGTTTCTAGTGTACACACTACATCAGTAAAGTAATATTGCAGAATTTGATACCGATAATTGTTCTTATTCCTCAAACCAGACAACCAAGCAATCAGTGATACTTTGTATCTACTGATTTAAATTCCTAAAGATTGACTAAATTTTGCGCCCGATGAATGCCTAAGTACTGGGGAAAACAGTCTGTTTCACCTAAGACTCTTTGGTACAACACCATACGATTATCTACGTTACCCTTTTTAGTATTCAGCTCCAGCTCAGTAATTTCCATTTACGTGCCCCAAAAATTTGGAGTTCGGAATCAAAATGTGGTTTTTTTTTATTCAAACAACTGAAATGCGTGAAAAAAAAACTTAATTACCAAAATTTATATAGCGCTCTTTTAAAGGGCGTTATACCTTAACGGTCGTTTTACCCGTCAAGGTATAACACAGTAAATATATACGCTATACACAGTATTTGAATTTAATTACATAGCGCATAAAAGAAGTACGCTATATATCTTCTCTTTCTTTCTGTCATCGTCTCTTCTTCCCATATCTTTGTCAGATGATTGATTGAGTATATGTGTTGATTGATTGTGTGTATTAATTTTTGTTGCTAATAATAAAATTATTACAATAAATTATTCAACTTAATTTTTTTACTATGCTCATTATTTTGGTATTTCGGTATTATATATGCTTAAGTACTTTTTATTTTTTAATTTATAAACAAAATTTATTTATTATATAGGTATGTTCATAATATAAATTAAAAAGGGAAAATAATAATATTAAAAAGTTAAAAAGAAGATAAATGTTTATAATTTAGAGGGTGAAATAGGTATTTGTCAATCTAAAATTTGAAAATTCTAGTTGAGTGACCTTTGAGTGCTATAGGCATAGTTAAATGCTTTTAATGTTACCAAAGAAAACAAAGTAAAGTGACTTTAGCCGCTAATTTGAGATAGTTGAGTGACCATTTAAAAGTCAAACCAAACCGATTCAAAACCCTGGCTTGATTTGGTTTGATTTTGATTGGTATTGAGTAAAAAAAATTCGAACCAACCCGACATATAAATACATAATTTTTATATATACTTTTAAGATTTTATATAGAACTTTCTTTAAAAATATCTAGAAATAATTGAGATTCTCTTGCGGGATATAAATTTTAATAGAATATGAAGTGCTCCATATTTCTTGACCTAAAATAATGCCGAAATACCAAAATAATGAGCATAGTAAAAAAAATAATTAGAATAATTTATTTATAATAATTTTATTATTAGCAACAAAAATTAATACACACAATCAATCAACACATATACTCAATCAATTATCTGACAAAGATACGGGAATAGGAGATGATGGCACGAAAGAAAGAGAAGACATATGGCGTACTTCTTTTATGCGCTATGCAATTAAATTCAAACATTATATATAGCGTATATATTTATTGCATTATACATTATCAGATAAAATAACCGTTAAGATATAACGCTCTCTAAAAAAAGGGCTATATATATTCTGATCACTAAAATTTTTATCCACGCATTTAAAAAGTTTGAATTAAAAAAGACCGATTCCAAAATCCAAAAACTTGGCTTGGCAGTGAATATCTTGTCTTTGGTACACATCAAATAAAGTAAAATATTTACAAGAGTAGTGCAGACGCGGTTATGTTTTGTTCAGTGAACAACCAAATGACCAATTAACCAAAAGAAACGCGTGGTAAATACTTTCCAAGTAAAAAACGGTAAAATTGGCAGAGGACCGAGTTACGCACGTGGGAGAGCTCCGCCGATGGAGAATTCGCCATGAATAGAGCTATATATGAGGAGAATAATAAAGAAGTGAGAGAACCACAAAACAGCGGCTTAAAAATCGGCGAGTTTCCGGTGGAGCCGATGTTTTGGATCCTGTCTATCAATCATCTCTTGCAAGTTCCTTATGCTTCGGATCGCTAAAACATCGCCTTCTAACACTCTCTGCAACTCCTCATCAATATTTGCTGCATAACAAAAAACCACTCATTACAACAGACAAAATACAGGGAAAACACATCGAAATCGAATTTTAGAGTGAATAAATACTGTAGTATAATGGAACTGAATGTAAAACATAAATTGAAAAACCAATTTCCAAAACGGAGAAACAGAATGTGCATTACATATACCTACAGGCTTGGCGAAGCCTTCAAATCCATGAAATTGAGCTAAATCTGAAAAGAAGCACAAAAATCAGCAAAATAGATTTAAAAGAACTATCACGAGTTCGTTTTTCTCTGGATCACAGAAGTATAATGTACCTTTATCAGAAGGATTATGCGATGAGAGATAGAGAATGAGGAAGCAGAGGAAAGTTAGAACAGGAATGAGGTGAATATACTTCTCAACTCTGAACAATGACTTATTAAGAGACTTGATTGACTTGCGTACTTGTTCATCTTCTAAGAGTGAAGGAGAGGCGGCTTGGTCCTTCATCAACAATACATTCTGAGATTCCGTCGCCGCCGTGACGACGGCGGAGGAGTCGTCTCTGCCGCCGACGATGATGACTCCATGTGGGTGGAGTAACTTGGATCCCGGTGAGCCCAGAGATTGTCTATGCATGTTGGAGAGAGAAACGGCGATTGAGAAAGAGTAAGCTTAGAGGAGTGTTTGGTGGCTGCTCTGAGGTTGTACTTAGTCTGGGGATTTATTAGCAAATAAAATAAATACCATTAAATTTGAGGATACACTTGTACCAAATATATAAAATAAA
This sequence comes from Nicotiana undulata, assembly GCA_005239495.1. Lineage (NCBI taxonomy): Eukaryota > Viridiplantae > Streptophyta > Magnoliopsida > Solanales > Solanaceae > Nicotiana > Nicotiana undulata. The sequence goes on from ML284431.1 coordinate 24,674, forward strand.
TTGTACTAAACCCCGTAACTCTTAACGACTCAGGTGCAGAGAAATCTCCTTGTTAAAGACATTTTAGTCCTCTATGTTTATGAATATCCGACACATATTAATTTGTGTAATTTTTTTCATTATGCAAAGTATTAAATTTTTATCGTTCATACTGTTTACCAAAAATATGATAATACATTTATGTGCGGTTTAATAAGTAAAAATAAAAGGTTAATTCTAGTTAAGTAGACTGTTAAATCTATACAAACAGTAATTAATGGGCGGAGTGAATGTTAAAAAAGTAAATTGAAAACGATATTGAAAAGGCTTGAGGCGTGAGAACAACTTTTCTTAAAGAAGTTATTGCCCGTATACAGATTTGGGGAAAATACGTACATCTTCTTCAGGATACAACAAGCCACAAATTGATACTTGCAGATTTTCTGAATATCTTTGTAGGGAAATTCATGTTTATTTATAGAGCAAAAGTCAGGCATTTTCTGAAAAGACACTTTATTTGAATTTTAAATTCAAATAAAATAGATTTTCTGTTATAGAAATAAAAAATAAAATTATTAATTTAATAACCGGCCCGGCCCAAGTCCAAGTCCAAGTCCACGCCAAGTATTTAATATATATATATATATATATAATTTATTTTTTCCACATACACTTAATAGTGTGTATTCTTAAATAAATACATAAAATGGACAAGAACTTAAAAAGCCATAAAAAGGCCTTAGGCCACCGATGTGGGACTTTCCCACATTCCCTTACTCTCAAATAACAAACTACATTTACAACCCCCACTAGTTTGTTATATTTCTTATAATATCACGCATATCAAAAAGTATCTTGTTTAGATTTGAAATTTTCATTAGTGCAAACACTTTAAAGTTCTGACGAAGTTATTGGTATCTTAAAGAGTTGAACCACAACTCCTTGTGCCAAAATCTAAAATATCACACACGTAATACTATTTTAGTAACTCAGAAAACCCAGTATATGCTTTAGCACGTTTACGGCCATGTGCTCATCCTAATTTCATGAATACTTACAAGATTAACCCTTTAAATTTTGCTTGAAGCGACACCACTTCTGTATTCATATAGGTAAAATTAGATACAATGTCCCTGTTACTACAAGTATTTACTAATTTTATTAAGATAACTCAACCTCTTCGAGTAACAGTTTGCACTACAAAGTTTGTTATTTCTCCCCTGTTATTCTAGGCATTTAACAACTTATTGACTCCTCTCGTAAAAGCATGTAGTACATTTGAATTAGGGCTCTTAAAGGAGATCAGTGCTTAAACAACACAAAGCAACTTGTTATTATCGCATTGAACTTATTTTGTTAGAGTGTATACTAACTCAAAGTTGGGTTCCCATTGCTTGTGTTTAATTCAAAGGCTTTAGCGCCATTCCTTCACAAGTTTGTTGTACTACATCTCTCGTCAATGCTTTGGTAAGTGGATCAGCCAAATTCTTATTCGATCTCACATACACAATAGTTATAGTCCCATTTGTGACCAATTCTCTTATATAAGCATGTCTCAAGCTTATATGTCTTGATTTCCCATTATATATCTTATTATGAGTCGGTAGTCTTACTATCACAAAATACAGAAATGGCTGGCATGGGTTGTGGCCACAACTTTATATCTAATAACATGTTCCTCAGCTATTCTACTTCTTTTCCAGCAGCTGCTAATGCTATGAATTCAAATTCCATAGTATAATGAGAAATACAAGTTTATGTTTTGGATGCCCAACTAATGGCACCACCTCCTAAAGTAAATATCCATCCTGAAGTGAATTTATTATCATTAATACTAGTAAACCAACTTGCATCAGAATATCCCTCTAAGTCATTGGAAAAACCATTATTGCAAATGCCCAAATATTTTGTATATTTCAAATATCCAAGTACTCTAGTTATTGCTCCAATGATCATTACTTGGATTACTAGTAAACCTTAAAAGTTTACAAACAGCAAATGTTATATCAAGTCTTGTACAATGCATTGCATACATTATACTACCTATTGCACTTGCATACTCTAATTGAGCTATTGCTCTTCCAGTATTTTCAGTTAACTTGATACTGGAGTCATAAGGAGTATTAAACTCTTTTATGCTTAAATGACTGAACTTAGCAAGGATTTTATCAATATAATGTGATTGTGATAAAGTCATTCTTTTGTTCTCTCTTTTCACCTTTATGCCTAGAATAGTATCCACTTCATTTAAGTCTTTCATCTTAAAACTGAAGTTAGATACTTCTTGGTTTAAGTAATACCAAGCATATTTGTACCAAATATTAGCATGTCATCAACATATAGACAAATGATAACTTCGTATTCTTTTGTGAAGTTGGAGTAAATACATTTGCCAGCATGATTATATATGAATCCATTTGATAGTACATCACCATCAAACCATTCATGCCATTATTTAGGTACTTGTATCAAACCATAGAGAGACTTTATCAACTTACATACTTTCTTCTCATTTTCTGGAAGAACACAACTTTCAGGTTGTTGCATCTCTTCACTAAGGTTTTTGTTTAAAAAGACCGTTTTAACATCCATTTGATGCACATACAAGTTATATATAGAAGACAATGATAAAAGCACTCTAATGGATGCTATTCTTGCTACATGAGCATAAGTATCAAAATTGTCTATGCCTTCTTTTTGAGTGAAACCTTTAGCTACTAATCTTGCTTTGAAGGTTTGGATAGAACCGTATGTATTATACTTCCTCCGAAAGACTTATTTGCAGCCTATGGGTTTTGATCCATTTGGAAGATCAACTAAAACCCAAGTATTGTTGGGCTATTGAATCCATTTCATCATTAATAGCCTCTTTCCATAAGGTAGCATATCGAGAAGTCATAGCTTCTTGAAATGTCTTTGGGTCTTCTTCAACATTTAATAAGATAGGAATTTGATTACAAATATTTTTTCTATCTCCTTCTACAAGAAAGACAAAGGATTGTGAAGAGATAAAATCAGAACCAAGAAATTGTTTTTCCTTATCCTTTGACTCTTTCTTAGTTCTATTTGTATGTTGTCACTTTTCTTTTCACTTGTAGTAATTTCTTAATGTGACAATCTATATGCATTATTATCACTTTAATTTGGTTCAGTCATTCTCTCGTCAACAATGTTATCTAAAAATTTATTTTCAATAAATTCAACATGAATAGATTCTATTATAACATTAGATTCTAGATCCAATAATCTATTAGCCTTGAATTTTGTGCATATCCAACAAAAATACTTTTAATTCCTCTAGGATCTAGTTTTGTTTTTTGGTGATTATGAACTCTATAGAATGATATACACCTCCACACTTTAAAATAATCTAAATTATCTATAAAAGTAATAAAATATCGTTTGCCTCATCTAGTTAACTTTCCATTTAGTTCACATATATCAGAATGTACTAAGTGTAACAATTCACTAAATATTTCAGTTTTACCACAAAGCTTCTTAATCATTTTTGCTTGTATACATATTTCACATTTTTTCACATTATCATGCTTGCAAGAAATATATCCATTTTGGGACATATAATTTAACGAACAAAAATTTAAATGTCCTAATCTAGCATGTCATAAAGAAGAATTGGACTCAACAATATAAGTAGAAACGTAGTATATTGCATTAATACTAAGTTTGAACATGCCATCACAAGTGTAGCCCTTTCCAACAAATAAACCATTCTTAGATACTATTACATGATCAGATTTTATGACTATCTTGAAGCCTCTCTTAGACAGCAAACTAGCACACATCAAGTTCTTCTTCATGTCAGGAACATGGTACACATTTAGCAATGTTAGCTTCTGCCCAGAAGTGAAATTGATCTCAACACTTTCTTTTCCTGCAACATCTGCAGTCATATGATTTCCCATGAGAACCTTCTCGGGTTCCTTCACTTCTGCATAAGTATTGAACATATTCTTCTCATAACATGCATGAACGGTGGCACCCGAATCCAACCACCAGTCTGGACTCTTAACAGAAACATCAACCATGTTTAATTCTGTAACCATAGTACATGGTACTACAAAAACCATTGCGACCAAACCTTGTAAAGAACTTTCAACTGTGTTTGCTTTTGCTTTCTCAGACCTTTCGGAGTTTCCAGAATTTCCATGGTTAAAATTAATTCCTGCTTTCTTAAACCTTCAATCACGAATCTTGTGGCCTTTCTTTCCACAATGATGACATTTCAAAGAATTCCTCTTTTTAAATTGAGGCTTATTGGAAACTTTCAAATTTTTGTTTCCATCTCAGTTATTATTCTGACTAACATTATTAATTATGGAACTTGAAGGTTTCATAAAAGTATCACGAATTCGAGTCTCACTTTCAATTTGAATGTGAGTTCAAAACTGTTCCACAGTCAATTTCTCAGAAGAATCCAGGATTTTCTTTCTATAGTCATTCCAAGAAGAAGGCAGTTTAGAAAGTATAACACTGATTTGAAGTGCATCAAGAATTTTAACTTCAAGATCACTTAGTTTTGAAACTAAGATTTGCAATTCATGAATCTGATCCATAATGAGCTTTGTATCAAACATTTTAAATTTGAAGTACTTTAAAGATAGAAATTTATCGATACCTCGTTTCTCGTTTTCATAAGCACTTTGCAATGCCGTCCAAATTTCACTTGGAGACTTCAAATTTTGATACAGATCATAGAGACGATCTGTTAATGTATTCAGAATATGTCCCCTGCACAACAATTTATCATCTTCCCGTTTCTTCCTTGTTTTTTTCACTTCATCAGAATCCTCTGCAGCGGGATCTAGCACAACAGGCAATTGTGGATCAAGAACATAAAAAATCTTCAGAGCAGTCACTAGGAAAATTATCTTGCCCTTCTAGTGAGTAATGTTTGATCCATCAAAACGATCGAGTTTGATGAACTCTTTTGGATTTTCAACAACGAACATAATGTTCTCCATAGCAGAATAACTTCTTTAAGATTGTTAAAAAAATAACAATTGAAAATGATATTGAGAAGCCTTTAGGCGTGAGAACGACTTTCCTTAAAGAAGCCTGTATACAGATTTGGGAAAAATACAGACAATCTTCTTTAGGATACAACAAGCCACAAATTAATACTTGCAGATTTTCTGAATATCTTTGTAGGGAAACTCGTGTTTATTTATAGAGCAAAAGTCAGGCCTTTTCCAAAAAGACACTTTATTTGAATTTAAATTCAAATAAAATATATTTTCTGTTATAGAAATAAAAAAAAATATAAAATTATTAATTTAATAACTGGCCCGGCCCTAACTGTGGGTTGACTCACGCTTCGACCCCGGTCGTTGGAATTATGAAATCTGATCAAAATTTTGACCAATACAATTAGTCCCTCCGCTTATTAAGGTCGTGGGCACCCGCCGTTGGTGAGCGGATTACTCTACATCTATTATGAAGGAAATTTGGTCGTAACCAGATAATTGACGTTCGTTAGGGCCGCGACTGGCACAAGTGACGTCAGGTGATGCCATTATCATGCGCGTCATCATTATGTATCTTCCTCATGCAATGCCTGCACTATTGGTGCTTCGATTCTCATGCTTGCAGGTAGCTTTTGGCCTCGATTTTGAGGTCAACCAACTCTATAAATAGGTGAGGGATTCTTCATTTGAAACATTCACCATCCCTCTTTCTTCCAGTATCTTTCGTGCTTCCCCTTCTTTTCTTCTGTGAACTCTTTCTCTTAATTTCTTTAGCCCCTTTCTTGATCCTTATTTCTTTTCCTTTCATTGTTTGATTTACTACATTCATAATGTCGGCTTCCTCCTCCTATCATGACGATATTTCTGACGTCGCTCCCTTGTCAGTGTCTATCCTTCCTATCGATGAAGGAATTTCGATTGAGGGAGACAAGGGCTTTCCTACCGTTGATGATGTGATACCTAAAAACCTTGCAATCAGAAACGACTTCCCCAGAGGGTCTGGGCCTACCTCTGAACCCGAACTTTCTGAAATGGGGGAGGCTGAACTAGAAGAGATGCGAACCAAATATCGCATCCCCTCATAGAAATCGTCCTGCGACACTGTCTAGGTTCACCACCCTGGGCTTTGTGCCTTCTATGTCTATCCTCTTACGATCGGCTATACCTTGTCACTTCCTAGGTTAGCTGAGGAATTTTGCCATTTTTACAACGTCTGTCCAGCACAGCTCTCCCCTAACTGCTATAAGATCTTCTTAATGCTAACTAAGTATGCGGAGCTGGCTGGCTGCGTAGTCGACCTTCTCCATCTTCTACATTTAGTCTCACCCACTTTCCTCCGGGGTACAGTGATACACTTGAGAAATCATGGGGCGAAAGGATTGGTGGCTGGGATGGACAACAAGGCGAGTCAGTTATTCTGGCACAAATACTTCTTCCTCAAAACTGATCAGCTAGTAGCGGACCCAATCGGGTTTCCTAAAAAATGGACCTACCAGTGTAAGTACTATCTCGTGCTTTCTGTCATTTTGTTATTTGTCTTGTTCTATTCTTTGTGATTTATTTACTGCCTTCTTGTTCATAGCTGTGAAGCGTTCTCCCTCCATCGTCCTAGACATGGAGGACTGGTTGGCTCGTGTGCTGCCTCACGTCGTGGGGATTCGTGGCTGGTCTTCTTTTTACAAACGCTATGGTCCGAAGCTCCCCCTGGTAAGTATTCTGATTATCTTTTTTTGGTTGAGCCCCTTAGCATTTTCTGACTCATCCTTGTTTGTATTAGGTCAGCGGGCTTCTAAGAAAGCGAAGACGCCTGCTTTCGCCTTCCGTTAAAAGGCGGCCTCGATTGCAAGAGAGTTCTCTTTGGTTGAATCCACGAGAGGCGGAACTGGGATTCAACGAACAGAGGGGTCCGTTCCTTCCGATACGATTGCTCCAGGTGATGCCCCGCCTCAGCAAGTCCTTCTCCTTACTGACGAACCTTCTCATGAAGAGGAATCGTCATTGAGGAAGAGGCGAAGGATAGAGACGGGAAAAGCCATAGCCGTGGAAGAGTCGGAAAGGACTTCGATCCTTGGGACGAGGTCAGAGGATTTTTTGGTCGAGGAAACGGGCATTACGCCTAAATACGTCATGGGAGAGAGGCCTTCCAGGGCGGAGGAGGCCTATGGCGACATGGAGCTTGCACAAATGGTGGGTAGTCGTTCTTCATTGGGGGCGTGAACCTGGCATAGGGGATGTCGACTCGGGTTTCGATATCAATCTTGACGAGGCGAGAGTCTTCACTGAAAGGAGAACCCATGTGGAGATTAGGACGGAGGGTCCTAACCGTCACATAGTTATACCTGTGGAATTTAATCTTCTGGTTGATACTAAGAATGTGGCGCCATCGTTCTCCCATTTGTGTGCCGAGGCCGAGAACAACACTCTGCAGACACTCAAGGACGCCGATCTTTCCCTTGGCATATTTGGGATGGCCTTGCGGGTGAGTACTTTAGTTATGCTTTAATATGCTTCGTTAATATTATTGTCTTGGCTCACTTCTTCCTTTCTTTGTCAGACTCTCATTCTTGATATTGAGCGCGACTGAAGGGAGGAGGAGAGGGTGATTCAGTGTAGGAGGATGGAGTCCAAGTACAGGGAATACCGCTCCAAGTACCAGAAGGTGGTCAGGAGCGTTGGCAAGGAGAGACAGTTCCAAGAACTACGTGATGAGATTAGGGGGAAGGATGAGGAGCTAAAAGAGAAGGACGAGGAGATACTGAGAGCCATTAGCCGGTGTAACGAGCTGGAAGAGGCTTTAATGTCTAAGGAAGACGAGCTCGAACTGGGAAGGGAGTAATGGATGAGAACTCGGACATCCAGGCGAGGGTTGCCACTCTAAGGGCTGAAGTGAAAATGGCAGAGCGGGTTAGGACAACCTCAATAGCGGAGGCGACGACCTTGACGGGGACCCTACGTGTCTGTAGACTTGAGCGGGCTAGTGAAGCAGAGACTTCGATGCTCACAGGGGCGAGACTGGAGCAGCAGGTTGGAGGTCTAGAAGCGGAGCTGGCAAGTTTGAATGAGCAGATGGAGGTTTTGAGGGCTAAGAAAGAGCAGCTGGATCGTCTGTCAGTTCCTCAAGATTCTGCTGAGGTGAGCGTGCCGCGAGAGCTGTATAAGATATGGGTCCATGCCGAGGCTCAGCTAGACGTGTTCAGGTCGTTGAGGCCTACCGGAAAGGTTTTCGAGGAGGAACTCACCGACGTTCACGCCAAAGCGCGGATAACCCATGAAGCTTGTGGCTATGCTCCCGACTTTCTTGGTGGGGATGATGATGATGATGCAGTGGATGGGCTTGCTTTTGATCCCTGGCATGACGACGAATATGCTGAAGGGGACGATGCGACTTAGTGTCTTATACTTAGATTTTTGGTGCTCTTTTTTTGTTTTTGTTTTCATTTTTGTGAGGGTGTACTCAGGCCCGTTGTAAAAGAAACAAGTTTTGTAACCTGATTGGTTTGTAATGTAATGGTTGCCTTTTGTTGCATGTTTTGCCTTCTTGTTTCTTGCCTTATTTCGTTGTAATGTTATTCTTTGTAGATCGCTTGTTGGCTGGCTTGAGGCCAATCTTTGGCCGGTCGTCGAGTGTAACTACTTTGGGCGAAGTGGAATATAAAGAATTCGAGCAACGTCGAATGTGGCTGATTCGAAGTCGAGTGTAAATGGTTTGAGGTCGAATGTAAATATTCGAGCGAGGTCGAATATAGATGATTCGAAGTAGAATGTAAATGATTCGAGGTAGATGATTTGAAGTCGAATGTAAATGATTCGAGGTTGAATGTAAATATTCGAGCGAGGTCGAATGTAGATGATGCGAAGTCGAATGTAAATGATTCGAGGTCAAATGTAACTATTCGAGCGAGGTCGAATATAGATGATTGGAAGTCGAATGTAAATGATTCGAGGTCGAATGTAAATGAGTCAAGGTCGAATGTAAATATTCGAGCGAGGTAATGTAGATGATTCAAATTCGAATGTAAATGATTCGAGGTCGAATATATGTGGAGTGGAGCGGTTTTGGAGTTGTGTGAAGAAAAGCTGCGTGTTGCTTTGTTTATTCACTTCGTTGGAGAATGTTACATACTTTGTTTATCATATACATTTGATAATTTCTCTCTTTACCTAGTCCCTTCTTCGGTCCAGCTGGAGTAGACGATAGGTGGAGCGATGAATAAACAGCTTGAACTTTGAGGCGCCCCCCACATCGCCTCATTAAAAACCTCCTCGGTAAAACCTATATGGGGATAAAATGCGAGTGAGGGAAAAAGAGTACGACTTAGAGGGCGTCTATTTTAGAAGTTGAAGTATTTGAGATGAGCGATGATCCAGTTGTTGGGCAACAATTTTCTTTCCATTGTTTCTAACTGGAATGATCCTTTGTTGACTGTTGCGGTGATCTTGTACGGTCCGTCCCAGTTGGTTCCTATTTTTCCTTCCTTCGGGTCTTTGCTTGCATGTGTTATAGCTTTGAGGACGTAGTCCCCGACTTTGAGTGGTCGAACTTTTGCCTTTTTGTTGTAGAATAGTTCTGCTCTATGTTTTTGGGCGACCATCCTTATGTATGCCATATCCCGCCGTTCCTCTAGGTCGTTGAGATCTTATTTTCTGCTCTCATCGTTGCTCGGTCCGCTTTCATTAGAGTATCTCATGCTTGGCTCTCCGACCTCGACTGGTATGACTGTGTCCGTGCCGTAGACTAAAGAGTATGGAGTTTCTCCTGTTCTTGTCTTTGGAGTAGTGAGATATGCCCATAGCACTTCTGGCCACAGTCCCTTGGCGTCCTCTAGTTTCTTTTTCAGGATGTTTAATATAGTTTTGTTGGAGGATTCGGCCTGGCCATTTTCGACGGGGTGATATGGCGTAGAGAGTATGTGCTTTATGTGCCATTTCTCGAAGAACTCGGCGGTCTTTTTCCTGGTGAACTGTGGTCCGTTATCACAACTAATTTCCTTTGGGATGCCGAAGAGACATATTATATTTCTTCATATGAATGTGATGACTTCCTGTTCGCGTATTTGAGCGAAGGCGCCTGCTTCCACCCATTTAGAGAAGTAGTCAATCAAAACTAAAAGGAAACGTACATTACCTCGCCCGGCCGGGAGCGGCCCTACGATGTCCATTCCCCATTTGATGAATGGCCAGGGTGACATGAATGAATGGAGATGTTCGTCTGCTTGGTGTCTCATGGGGGCGTACTTCTGACATTGTTCGCACTTTTTGACGAAATCTGCGGCTTCTCTTTTCATGGTGGGCCAATAGTAGCCAGCCCATATGAGGCATCTAACGAGTGCTCGATTTCTGGTGTGGGTGCCGCAATGGCCTTCGAGTACTTCTTTTAGTACTCTCGCCTAGTTTGATTTGGTCCTAGGAATTTTGCCAAAGGATCGCCGAACGTTCTTTTGTACAGGTCGTTATCGATGATGTTGTACTTGACTGCCTGCATTCGGAGCTTTATTGCTTCTTTTTTGTCTGTCGGGAGTGTTCCCTCCTGCAAGTAAGTTATAATACGATTGCGCCAGTCCCAGGTTAAGTTCGCAGGGTGTACCTCAAGTTGGTCTAATGACGAGTGGAGTAATGTGACGACGTTGTCCCTTCCATTTATGTTTTTTGTTGCCGCTGCTAACTTGGCGAGGCCGTCTGCTTCGGTGTTTTGGGCTCGAGGTATTTGGACGAGCTGGCATTTGTCGAACTCTGGCAGTAGTTTGTGGATTTCTGTTTGGTATTTTTGTAGCATGATCTGATAAGTCCCTGTTACTTGGTTGACCACAAGTTGTGAATCACACTGGAGGATAATTCGTCAGGCTCCATATTTGAGGGCTAGTTTGAGTCTTGCAATAACGGCCTCCTACTCGGCCTCGTTGTTAGTCATATCTGGGCATCATATAGATCGACGAATTACTTCGCGCGTCGGGACCTCAAGTACGAGTCCTAGTCCCAATCCTGATGCATTAGAAGCGCCATCAGTGTGCAGGACCCATAGGTTAGGATGAAGAGACTCGTTACGAGAGGCTTCCTGTTCGACTTCAGGCATTATCTTGGCACTGAAGTCGGCGACGAAGTCGGCTAGCACTTGCGACTTGATCGTTGTTCGTGGATGATACGTGATATCGTGCTCTCTTAGTTTGATGGCCCACTTGGCCAATCTTCCCGATAGTTCGGGTTTATGTAGGATACTTCTAAGGGGAAAGTCCGTAACAACCGATATGGGGTGGCATTGAAAGTAAGGTTTGAGCTTTCGTGAAATCGTGACTAGCGCCAGGGCCAACTTCTCGAGGTGCGGGTACCTCGTTTCAGCATCGACCCAAGTCTTACTAATATAATAGATTGGTGATTTCTTACCTTTGTTTTCACAGACGAGTACTGCACTTACCGCTACTTCTGATACTGCCAAGTATACTAGGAGGCATTCGCCTGTTTCAGCTTTGGCGAGTAGTGGAGGCAAGGAAAGATATGCCTTCATTTCTCTCAAGGCTTTGACACATTCTGAGTTCCACTGGATTCCGTTGTCTTTTTTGAGGACGTTGAAGAATTTGTGGCATCTGTCCGAAGATCGTGAGATGAATCTTGACAGTGCGTCTATGAGGCCGGTAAGCTTTTGTACCTACTTCTTGCTGGTCAAAAGTTTGAGTATCCCTTCGATAGCTTTGATTTGGTCGGGGTTTACTTCTATGCCTCTTTGTGACACCAAGAAGCCGAGGAACTTTCCTGAGGTTACGCCGAAGGTGCATTTTTTGGAATTCAGCTTCATGTCGTATCGTTTCAGTATATCAAAGGCTTTTTTCAGATGGTCGATATGATCTTCTTTCCTTTTGGATTTGACTAGCATGTCGTCTATATATACTTCTATCGTTTTGCTGAGTTGTTTTTTGAACATCTTGGTGACCAACCTTTGGTAAGTTTCCCCTGTATTCTTCAGTTCGAACGACATGACTCGATAACAGTAAGTCCTTTGGTGAGTTATGAAAGTTTTTTTTTCCTGATCCTCCTCTTCCATGAGGATCTGATTATATCCTGAGTATGCATCCAAGAATCTTAGCAACTCGTGTCCTGCCGTTGAATCTATGAGCTGGTCGATGTGTGGCAGCGGGAATGAGTCTTTTGGGCATGCTTTGTTGTGTGTGAAGTCGACGCACATGCGCCACTTCCCATTTTTCTTTTTCACCATGACTACGTTGGCGACCCACTGGGGGTACTTGGATTCTCTAATGGAGCCATTGGCTAGTAATTTTCTACTTCTTCGCAGACTGCATGTTAATTGCAACATTGAATTTCCTTCTTATTTTTCGTACTGGCGGGTAGAGCGGGTCTACGTTTAATTTGTGTGTGGCGATGTCCTTTGAGATGCCTGGCATGTCTGCATGGGAGAAAGCGAATAGGTCTGCATTATTAGTTAAAAATTCATGAAATCTACCTGGTTCAAAGAGTTTGTGGCCGATGTAAGCCTTTTACTGGTGTCATTTTTGTCTAACTGGACGGGGTGGAGTTCTTTTACTATTGACCCCGCGGCCTCCACGACATCGGGGTCTTTGATGACGTCGTCCTGATCGTCGGGTTTTGCTCCCGACTTTGGTAATTGCTATGCTTTCGAGTTTGTTCCTCTCAACTGTTGAGTATATGTACAATCTTGGGAGATGCGGTAACACTATTGTGATGTGCGGTGTTTTCCTCTGATGCTAAATATTCCCAAGGGGTCGGGAACTTTATTACTTGATGAAGGCTAGATGGAATGGCCCTCATGCCATGTATCCAAGGCCGCCCTATGATGGCGTGATAAGTTGTATCCTGGTTCATGATGTGGAACGTTGTCTCCAACGTGACGCCTCCGGCCAAGACGGGTAGCGTTATATCTCCTGAGGTTCGTTCAACTACATTTTTAAACCCTGTTAGTGTTATGCATCGGGGTACTATCTTATCCTCGAGTCTCATTTGAGCGAGGACTCGAGGGTGGAAAATACACGCGCCGCTTCAATCGTCAACCATTATCCTTCTTACGTCAGTGTCTAAAATTTGTAATGTTATAACAAGAGCATCAATGTGAGGGAAAGTCAAATCGTAGGTATCTGACTTATCTAAGATGAAGTCTTCGAGGTCGTCATACCGTTCATGTGTGATTGATCGCTTTAGCTTGTGCGTGGTGGTGAATTTAACATGATTAATCATGGCCTCGTCGCCTCCGCCAATGATCATTTGGATGGTGCAGGCGGGGGAGGGTGGCTTTGGAGGTCCTTGGTGTTGTTCTCGTCCTCTACCAAAATTGGCTCTTTTGCGGTCACTCATCAGTTCTTTCAGGTGTCCCTGATTGAGCATGTTTACCACTTCTTGTCGTAAGGTTATGCAGTCCTCTGTCTTATGGCCTCGTTCCTGGTGGAACTCGCAGAGGGCATTCGACCTTCTAGTGCTTGGTTCAGACTTCATCTTCTATAGCCACTTCACCTTTGGGCCGAGTTTTTCCAATGCGTACACTATTTCTGAAGGGGAGACACAAAAATTCTGAGTGGATAAAAGTGGGGGCATACATTTGTCATTCCGTAGAGTCCCTGTATTTGGCCTCGATGGCCCTTTCATATGGCGAGGAGATGGTGGAATTGCTGTTCTGACATATGGTTGGTTTCGGTCATGGTTGGGGCGTGGGCCTGGATGATCCCTTCGGGCGTCATTGTGGAGATCTCTTCTAGACTCTGTATGGACTGACGTTAGACATTGAGTTGGGCCGTTGAGGTCGTCCTCATCTGCACGGACCTCGGCACAGTAGGCGTTGTGGATTTCTTCCCATGTAGTGGGAGGGTACTTCATGAGCCTGCTCAACAATTTTCTGGTTGCCCTCGATCCGGTTCTGTTTAGCCCGTTTTGGAAGGCTACTACGGCCATGCCCTCAGATACATTTGGTAAACTCATCCTGACCTTGTTGAATAGGGCGAGGAAGTTCCTGAGTCCCTTGCCAGGCGACTTCCTAACGGCGAATATGTCGCTCACCCTGGCCTCGGCCTTATTGGCTTCGGCATGGGCGGTTACGAACTTGTCGGACATTTCTTCGAACGTTGTTATGGATCGGAATGGAAGCTGCGAGTACCATGTCAGGGCTTCCCCAGTTAGGGTTTCGCCGAATTTTTTTAGCAGCACAGACGATACTTGCTCCTTTGAGAGGTCATTGCCTTTTACTACTGTGACTTAGTGGACTATGTGATCTTCAGGATCTGTTGTGCCGTCATATATTTTCAAGTACGACAACATTTGAAGGTTTTGGGGATGGGATGTGGTGCTGCCTCTTCACTGTATGGTTTCTCTACGAACCAACCAACGTCCCGTTTGGGTAGGAGTTTTGGGGCACCGAGTATTTTGTCGACCCTCTCCTGGTGCTCCTTCATCTGATCTCGTAGTGCCTTATTTTCATTTTCAATTTCCTCCATCTTCCTAAGTATGGTTGTGAGTTCGTCGTAACCTGCATCGACTGTAGCGTTAGTGTTATCTGTTGGAGGGGGATCTGGTCGCTCATTGGTGGTTGTTTCTGCTAATGTGGTGTTCTAAGCCACTCCTTTAGCGGGCTTGTCGAGGAACTCATTCAGTGTACTTGTCAACCATGATTCTAGTAACTTTTTCACCGCTGGTGGCACTTCCTCAGTTGTGGAAGCGCCTCTTTCTCGAACAACAGTTACGCTTTCACGAGGAGGGGGTGAACCACCCTGTCATGTCGTGACGCTGGGTGTGGTGTTCAGCTCTCCTCCGTCGTTATCCTCATCAATGGTGTTCATGAGGTTAGTGGTAATGTCTGCTATGGCTTTCAACCTTTCTTCTCCTCTTCCTGCCATTGTTAGTTGTACAGATGGAAAGAGATAGCTGTGTGCGTGTATATACTATTGTTTTTCTTTTTAGATCTAACAGAAACTACAGATTTTAACTAGAAAATGCCCACAGACGGCGCCAAATTATTTTACCAAAATTATGATAATACACTTATGTGAGGTTTAATAAGCGAAAATGGAAGGTTAATTATAGTTAAGCTTAATGACTGTTAAATCTATACAAGTAGTAATTAATGGGCGGAGTGAAGGCGCCGTAATATTGAATGCTAGACCAGGATGCTGGTAATGATTGCCAATGAATATATGATTGAATGTGTAGAATGAATGCATGCAATGACAATAAATGTAATAACAAACGAATACACGTCCAAATACCAAGTGATGAATGTCAACTATCTTGTTGTCAGCAATTAAAATGACAAGCAACGTGAGTGAGATGCTATGTTCTTGGATCATGTATGTGGACATGTGTCTTTTAACTTGGGAATCAATAGAAGAGACAAGAAGTATATATTCTTTCAATAGTCAACAATACAGAATGTTCTCTCTTAGATTAACTGGTCCCTTTTTTCTCCCCTTACTATTCTGTATATAGAGGACATCCTTTAGGGAACCCTAAAAAGTACTAGGGAGGGAATATTCTATTAGAATATTCTCCTTCTTTAATTTAAAACTAGGCTACCGTTATTAAGGACTTCTGCTCGACCTCATCTGAATTAAGGCCTCTTCCCCTAACTGTCGGCTGACTCACGCTTCGACCCCGGCCGTTGGCATTATGGAATCTGATCCAAATTTCGACCAATACACATACTTCATATAAAAGTTTCATTTACAAAACTTTTTGAAAAGGATATTAAGGGTGTGTTTGGTATGAAGAAAAACATTTTCTAATTTTCCCATGTTTGTTTGGCTTAAATGTTTTGCAAAATATTTTCCTTATGAAAAATGTTTTCCTTATCAAGAGAAGTGAAAACATTTTCCAAAACTTCTCAACCTTCCCCACCCTACACCCTATCTCCAAAAAGGCTTTTTTTTTCTTTTCAAATTTTAGTTTTTCCGTTACCACCCACCCTACTCCCCCTCCACGCCACCCCACCCCAACCCCTCCCTCAATCCGCCAAAAAAATTATTTTTT
Organism: Nicotiana undulata; assembly: GCA_005239495.1. Classification (NCBI taxonomy): domain Eukaryota; kingdom Viridiplantae; phylum Streptophyta; class Magnoliopsida; order Solanales; family Solanaceae; genus Nicotiana; species Nicotiana undulata. The sequence goes on from ML284431.1 coordinate 40,612, forward strand.
TACCTTATTTTTTTCACAATTACAAATTTCTATTTTTTCATTTTTTCTGCACCACCCCCTACCCCCACCCCTACCCCACCCCCACCCTCACTACCCCCTTCCCCAGAAAATAATATTTTGAATATAGTTTTTTGTTTTAGTTTTTTTTTTTTCGGTTGAAAGGTTCAAAATTTTATATGTTCCTAATTTATGAGTTCAGAGGTTTATGTGTTTGGAAGTTTACGAGTTCAAAATTTTGCGGTTTTAAAAGTTTAGCGGTTCAAAATTTTATGAAATTTGTGGGTTCGGAAGGTTGTTGGTTCGAAAGTTTATGGCTTCATGTTTATTATATCTGAATTACTTATTGTTACGCCCCGCAGTATTACGTTGATGGTATGCTCTGCAGCAATATATATTGCGGTGATGTTACGCTTCGCGGTATTAAGCTACGACGATGCTGCCCCCTGAAGTACTGTACATTGAATTTGTCATAAGGTAATTGACATTAGTCCAAGTAAAAGATTATTTGGAGATCATAAGGATTATGCTATTTCACAGGTGATGAATAAATTCGTGAAGGTAAGAGGGTAAGTAAAATCGAAGAAAACGAATTTTTGTCGAAGGTTGGCATTTTGGGATAAAATAGGGCCCGAGCTAAACTACCCGATATTATGGACTAATACCATACAAGGTACCATATAGCCGTGATAATATGATATATAAAGTATATATAGGTATTTTTAGGTAATTTGAGATAATTTTTAATTATACGGGTAATTGGCAAATTACCGAATAACGGAACATTACCCAGTTAACTAATAAGTAGATAAAAATTTATAAATTATCCCTCCAAAACGTGACAAGAAGCCACAAATAAAGAAAATGACTAAGTAGTCATAAAAGTCCTAGGTGGCTATCTAGGAATTACTTGAATATAATAAGAGAATTGGTCTTATTCCATTCATCTTGGCAAAACAGAACCAAGAGCGTCCAAAATCCATAACAAGAAATATAACCTTTCCTAGTTCAAAGGCTTCAAGGAGAAGAAGCTTGAAGCAGAAGCTAAAGTTCGTTCAAGAATTTCAAAAAGAAAAATAAAACAGAAGCTAAATCGTTCAACAGTTTCAAGAAGCAGAAGCTTAATCCGATTTTTGGGGTTCTAAGTTCAATTCACGAAGGTTTTCAAGGGAATATTATACAAAGTTTTCCCTACTCCAGGTATGTTAAGGCTATCCCTTCTTTCTTTTGGCATGGTCCAAATTATACTGAAAAAACGAGCAAATACACAATTTCTATAAATTACTCTATTCATAGAAATAGTAGGGGTGTCTATATTCTTGATTCCCCATGAGAATTATTATTATTTTCTGTTCATGGGTCTCAGAATAATACGCAGTTGGAAAAGTTTATCCGGAAGGAATATTGAGATTATTACGTACTTTTCATGCATTTCATACATGTGCATTGACCCATGAC
>ML284433.1:0-25098 GCA_005239495.1 Nicotiana undulata
ACGAGTCAGCGCACGGGTCGCATGTATGATTCGCGAACGTGTGGAGCTTTATGACCGAGTCAGCTCTTATGACCCACCCTTATGACTTCGGCTGATAGTCTTGTCCGTGTCGGTTATATATATATACATATATACGCATTGCACTCATCCGCATTTGCATTGAGTTGGGATCGTACAAGGGTGAGTTGAGAAACAATACAGAGTACTGGGAAGTGAATAATTGAGAGTAAAGATAAGTCATTTCGGATTATGAGAAAGAGAACAAGTAATATAACTATGAATAGCTTACAAAGGAAGACTATGTTTGAGATCAGTTACTGACTGTTGCTTACATGTTCTTATACTTGATGTACTTTCTCGCATGATTTATTGCTCAGCATGTATTTTGTTTCATTATGTGCTGGACCTTAGTGAGTATGTACTCTACCTCTCGTCACTACTCTTTACGAGTTTAGATGGGATACTCACTGGGTACATATTTGTTTATATGTACTCATGCTGCACTTTCTTTCTNTTTGTACATTGTGTATATGTATATTTCAGTTGTTGTATCTATGTAGCCGCCCGTTGACACTGTGACACTAGTCTTGGCACACACTTGTTGTAGTTATCGGGGTTGTACATGTATTGTGCCGAGCTGTGGTTCATCTTGTTTCTACGGCCTTACCCCATGTTGTTATTTTATTCCGCACTTTCATTGTTATTGTTGCTCGTTGGCTTGCCTAGCCTCGCCGTTAGGCGCCATCACAACCTGGACCAGTTTTGGGTCGTGACAACATTTTTATGAGCGTTTAGGGAGAGATGAACAATGATCAAATTTTTTTTATGAGATGGAAGATGAACTTGGTTCGACGGTTATATTATGAAGAGGGAGGATAATGATGGACTTTTAAAGATGTGGCTATTAAGTGTACAACAAGCAGAATATTTAATCAAGTGGGAGTCTAATCGATGTAGGAGTGTCATTGATTAGACGGTTATTAACCCCTAAATCTAGGTGAATTAAGATATGACGGGACTCCTTGAAACTGGTTCATTTTAGGATAAGTACTAAGAATTTAAATTGAACCAAATATAGATAGAGTCCTGCTTAGGTGTGACTATAATTATTTCAATAAGTCTATGAAGATGAGCACGTACCTTGTCAGTCAGATGAACCAGCAGCGCTGAACCAGGTTCACCGTGTTAAAATCTTTAATTTGCCTCAGTTTACAAAGATAGAAAAACATCATTAGTAACCAGGGAATCATATTAATACATGGCAAGAGAGTATGGCAATAAAGTCATGTTACTGAGCAATGATTAGTCTGGTTAATTATCTATTTTAGTATTTCTAGCCAAAAAAAAATTCATTTTTGTTTTTCAATTAGGTGATCTTAATCATCCCTAATTCAAGCTGGTTTCTCTCAAAATGCTCCCTACTCAGTGCTTTAGTAAAGATATCTTCAATTTACTTGTTAGTAGCATAAAATTTAATTGAGATCATTCCCTTTTCATAGTTATCCCTAAGGAAATGGTGTCTAACATCTATGTGCTTGGTTCTTTTATGATGAACCGGGTTCTTTGTCATACTAATTGTACTAGTGTTGTCACAGAAAATAGGAATGCATCCAACATCTATACGAAAATCCATGAGTTGTTGCTTGATCCATAGCAACTGAGCACAGCATGAGGCTGCAGCCACATATTCAGCCTCAGCAGTAGAAAAGGCTACTAAGTTTGGTTTCTTGGTGGCCCAAGACACAAGGCAGGTGCCCAAAACGTGAGCCATGCCTGAAGTACTTTTCCTGTCAACCAGGAAACCTGCATAATCTGCATCACCATATCCTACAAGGTCGAAATTACTACCTTTAGGATACCAAAGGCATAAATCAGTAGTGCCTTTTACATATCTTAAAATTCTCTGCACTGCAGTTAGGTGGGACTCCTTTGGATTTGCCTGAAACCTAGCACACAGTCCTACACTGAACACTATATCAGGTCTGCTGGCAGTGAGATATAATAAAGACCCAATCATTCTTCTGTATAGCTTCTGATCAATGGATGAACCAAGTTCATCCACATCTAATTTTGTAGTTGTGGCTATGGGGGTGTCTATTTCCTTTGAGTCTTCCATTTTAAATTTCTTGAGCAATTCTTTCACATACTTTTGTTGATGGATCATTGTTCCATTTGAGTTTTGCTTGATTTGCAAGCCTAAGAAGAAGTTTAGCTCACCCATCATACTCATCTCAAACTCACTCCCCATAAGCATAGCAAATTCCTTACTCAATTTTTCAGAGGTTGCCCCAAATATGATATCATCCACGTATATTTGCACAATGAGGAGATCCTTACCTTTTTCCTTTAAGAACAAGGTACTGTCAATTTTGCCTCGTTTGTACCCATGTTCTAGCAGGATTTTTGATAGCCGCCCGTACCATGCTCTAGGTGCTTGTTTGAGACCATAAAGAGACTTGTCAAGATTGTATACATGGTCAGGTGACTCCTTGCTTTCAAAACCTGGAGGCTGTTTGACAAATACATCTTCCTTCAGATAGCCATTGAGGAAGACACTCTTAACATCCATCTGATGAAGAGTGAATTCCATGTGTGCAACAAATTCTATAAGAAGCCTGATTGCCTCCAGTCTTGCCACATGGGCAAAGGTCTCATCATAGTCAATTCCCTCTTCTTGACTATATACTTGGACAACCAGTCTAGCCTTGTTACTTGTAACAGTTCCATCCTCATCAAAGCTTGTTCCTGAAGACCCACTTTGTGCCAATCACTGATCTGTCTAGTGGTCTAGGTACCAAGTGCCATACTTGACTTCTTTCAAGTTGATTCAGATCTTCTTGCATGGCATTTACCCAGTCAGCATCCTATAGGGCTTCACCAATGTTCTTTGGTTCAATCAAGGATAGAAAGGCATCAAACGCACACAGATTTTTCAAAGAGGATCTTGTTTTGATTCTAGATGTCAAATCTGTTATGATGTTATCAAGAGGGTGAGAACTTTGATATCTGTGTGGTTTGAGCACCAACTGTTCACTTCTAGATAGTTCCATGGTGTCTTGTTGTTGTGGAACAGGATCAGGGCTAAGGTTCACATGTTGAGTTCCCTCTGTCATGTTGCTTGGGGTAGTTGGACCTGGTCCATCACCTGTTCCATCTTCCATATTTTTCCTTTTTCCATTCTACTTCCCATTGAGTACAGTTCTTGATAAGGTGGTCAGTCTTTCCACACTTGTAGCATCCCTCGTTGGTTTGCCTTTTTGGATCTTTTGCTTTGTTGTAGTTTCCTCCTCTAGAGATTCCCATTCCATTCGGGCCTCGATAACACAAAAACACGTTCCAAACCTCAATCTTTATAAGGAATCATTTTCACTATTTGGCACCGAACGCTCCCGGGTCATCCCAAACCCGTTATGGACATACACCTAAGTCCGAGATCATCATATGAAGCTACCGGAACCGTACAAACTTGATTTCGAGGTCGTTTACTCAAAACGTTGACTGAAGTCAAACTTGGCCTTAAAAGCCAACCTTAAGGAACCAAGTGTTCCTATACCATTCCAAACTCTTCCAAATCCCGAACCACCCGTCTCCACAAGTCATAAATCATTAAAAGCAATTACGAGAAGACTTGTTTAGGGGAACGGGGTGCTAGAATGCAAAACAACCGGTCGGGTCGTTACATTCTCCACCTCTTAAACAAACGTTCGTCCTCGAACGGGTCTAGAAATACCTGAAGCGCTGAACAGGTGTGGATATCTGCTCCGCATGTCCTCCCCGGACTCCCAAGTCGCCTCCTCGACTGGTCGTCCCCTCCACTAGACCTTTACAGCAGAAGCCCTCTTGGACCTCAACTGGCGATCCTGTCTGTCAATAATAGCAACTGGCTCCTCCTCGTAGCCCAACCTCTCATCCAATTGAATGGTGCTGAAATCAACCACGTGTGAGAAGTCGGCGTGGTACCTCCAGAGCATGGATACATGAAAGACCGGATGGACTCCTGATAATTTGGGAGGTAAAGCAAGCTCGTAAGGAACCTTTCCAACTCACCTCAACACCTCGAAAGGACCTATAAACCTCGGGCTCAACTTTCCCTTCTTCCCAAACCTCATAATACCCTTCATCAGCGAGACCTTCAACGGGATGATGAGATGTGATTTTACCACTCATTTTGGCCTCTTTTCATTAGATTTTGCTTCCTTCAAAGGTAACTTGAGGTCTTTTATAGTTTGCATTTCTTTGAATTTCAGGAAAATGATGCCATGAAGTGGTTGATGCCAAATTGGAGTGAAATTAAGAAAAAACAGGGTTAAAATGGCAGAAAACCTCCAGTGAATCCGCAATTGTGGATATTAGGTCGCAGGTGCGACCTCGCACCTGCGAAGAAATCATCGCACCTGCGAACAAAGGCTGAGCTGCATTGAACTCGCACCTGCGGAGTATATTTCGTACCTGTGATCCCGCAAGTGCAACCAATTGTCCGCACCTGTGGGAATTCTTCCGCATGTACGATAATCGGGCTTCAGATCTAGATAAAATTGTAAAATCACATTTTCCCATCCCCACTCTCATATACTTGACCTACCAGTCATCTTGGGATATCTTTAGACATATCTTTGGCTTTGTAAATATAATTGTGAGAGAGAAGAAGAAGTCTTGAAGCTAGGGCTATGCACACACACTTGGGTCTTGAAGATTTCATCATTTTGGTTAAGAATTTCTTACCCATTTATGTTTATTTCTTCATTTACTTGTTTTGTATTGAATATGTAGGTGTGTAGTATTTTTCCAACACTTGAATCTTGTTAATGGGAATATTCATATATAAAGTGTGGATTAAATACCTTGTTATGCTTATGTATTGAATGATTTTATTATATTTATGAAGTGGGTGTTTGTTATTTTAATTATTCTTGTTCTTTAATGTTTCCAAAGGGATTAGCTAACCCTAGGACTCGCCCATTAACTCCGAATTAATTTTGGAAAAGATTATTTGGGGTTGGGAAAGATTAATTAACAAGAACTTGAGGATTTAACCCTCATTTTATAGATTCTACCTAGGGATAGGATTGAACTACTTGTAGCCAAACCCGGAAGTGCTTAATCTCCTAATTGGGTTAGGAATAATTCATTTAGGAAGTCTTGTTAGTCTTTGGGAAAAGCTAATTAAGAAATATTATCCGTGGCTAATTAACATAACTCACTCATATTTGTAAAATCGTGAAATACATTGGATCGTTACTTGAGTGTAATACCCGATGCATTCACTCTTGTTGCCATTGATCATTTTACTTGATTTCTAGGCTAGTTTATATTTTCACATTTAGTTATAAACACTTTACAAAACCCAAAATCTTATTTGTTTGGCATTGCGCGATAAGTGATAACTCTCTAGCATTCCTAATCGCCTTCATATTGTCCTCTGTGGGATTCAACCCCAACCTCATTGGGTTAATATATTTGACAACGATCGCTTACCCTATTGTAAGGTGTAAATTGAGCGTATCAAATTTTGGCGCTGTTGCCGGGGAACAATTGGCGTAACTTAGGTTGTTGGAGAAGTAAGCTTAAGTGCTTTGATCCAAACTTGTGAATATTTGTGTAATTATTTTTTTCTTGTTTATTTTCTTGATTTTTCATAAAAAAATATGGCATCATATAATGAATATTGGTCGGATGGTAGTTGTTCATATTTTGATGACCCTTGTCCTTATTGCGAAGGACCACACTCGTGGAAAAATTGTTTTAATTCTCCCGGGGATGACTTGTGCGCAATATTTCAAACCCATGAGTAGGGTATTTGTGATAGGTGTGGTTAATGGTCATTGGGATGGTTGTTTATATTTATCCGTCCCCTCGCCGAGCCCCCACTTTGATGTATCTACTTTTTGTGATGGAAATTTTAGGGGCCATGACGAGGAGGAAATTGAGCATGGAAGAAATGGATAATTCAAGCTCATGTTGGAGTGCTTACTTGAAGAAGGAAACCGTGAGCAACATGCTTTGGAAGAACTTTTGGAGACTAGTCTCCAAAATGATTTGGCACTTGAAAGGTTGCACTCACAAATGGATGCAATGATTGAGGCTTCAAGGGTTCAAAAAGCCTTGGGGGTGAGTGATAGCAAAGAAATTGAAAATTCTTCTTTTGCGCTTGAACAAAGCCAAGAAAAACTCTCAAATGCTCAGAATGAGAGGATGATGCTCATGTTGGAGGCCATTCTCGAAAATGATGAAAGCACCACCTTGCGCTTGAAGAATTGAAAAATAATGTGGCTGAAAATGATGAACACATCCGCACTTTGGAGGATCAAATGCAAGCATTGATGGAGACTCATCATGCATTTCAAGTTGAAAGTGTGGATGGAAGTCAAGAAGAATTCAATTCTGAGGGTGAGAGTGAGTGTTAAAGGAATCAAGCCTTGAACATCTGCCATCCGACTCCATGAGTACTAATGATGCCAACAAATATATGGAATTAGAGTCAACCGGGATGATGGAAAATTCGGTGGAAATTGACTCTATTCTGGGGGAAAACGAGGATGTCAAAATCCGGAGAAATTTGCAAATTGGAAGTTTGAAGGCGCATTCCAAGCATTTCTCAACATTGGAATCGTGTGGTAAAACGGAAGTTGAACTACACGAGTCCATGGAGTGTTGCGGGCAAAAGAAATTCATACCATACATCTTGCAATTTGAAGACCAAAGGAGGCAAAATGACATTCCTCACATACGGGTCAAGAAGTGCAAAATGAAGAAACTAAGGCTTGGCTCGGTCATCTATCTACCACCCCCCACCGCCCGTGGTCACAAGCTTGATTCCAAGCTAGGTGCCCAGTTCATATCGTCAAAGTGGCGAGAAAAGTGGTAAAAGTTGACTTGCGTCGTGGCACGATGTTAAATGCGGCGCTTGGTGGGAGGCAACCCATCGTTTTTCAAAAAATTTAAGTCATTTTTGAAAATTTTCTTTTTAGAATAACTTATTATATCTCTTCTAACCAATCTGCCAAGTTTTGCATTTTTTGGAGTTGATTTGAGCAGGTCAGGGATATCGGGTAGTCAAAACGAGTGCAAGAAAACAAAGAAATTTCTAGGCAAACACTCTGCCCAGGTCTGCGATGCCTTATGTCCAAAATGCTATAGCGGAATGGCATTTGCGATCAAAAATGCGATCGCAAATGTCCACAAAATGTTCTGCGCAAAACCCAGGTATTTTTGCACCTGCGGTCATTTTTCTGCAGGTGCGACATCGCAGGAGCGGCTCAGGCATTGCATGTGCGGTAAAAATCGTAGGTGCGTTCTTTTCTTCGCACCCGCGGGATCGCAGGTTCAGAATTGTAACCGCAGGTGCGAAAGTCGCCAGTTCAATTCCCATATTTTATCTCCCAGGTCAGTGTTTCTAGGCCCTAACATTTCAAAGCAAGGGAAATTTCTTCCTCACGCCCACATCTCCCCCTCACTGTCATTCAAAATCCCAGGTGACTTCAATTACTCACTCCTTTCGCTTCTCTATTGTTGCTTTCAATTTGTCTACTTTGTCCGGTCTTCAAAGTCCACGGGCAATCTTCCTTTTTCTCATTTTTGTTTTTCTCTTTAGTTTCTTTCCTGCTCTAGGATAGGATTAAGTCGAGGGGTGGTTGAGAATAGTTAGTGAGTGTTCGCTTTAGTGAAGAGACCATTGGTGAGGTTGTTTTGAGCGTCAAATTGTGTGAGGGGGGCGTAAATGTCATATGCTCACAAAGTGTTCGGAGATTTTTATAGGTGAAAATCGAATGCATCGTACCTTGAGTTTAGTGTTAAAGAAGTTCGAACACAATTAGTACACTATCTGGATGTCTTGAGTACAGATTAGTGGCCAAAAGCAAGAACCTAGTCAAAAATTTCAAAAAAAAAATAAAACAATTCTGGGTTGTTGCCGTTGGGAGGAAGGACCGCAGGTGCGGCCCTTTTTCCGCAGGTGCGAACAGTTCCGCAGGCGCGACCACAGTTTCCGCACGTGCGAGACCGCACCTGCGATTAAAATTCCACAGGTGCGGAAACTGCCCAGATTTTCCCAAAACAGTGAGCTTGCAACAGGGCCTTCCCAGGCCCGTTCGACTTGGTGCTTTGGACTATTTGCAGTGTTTCAATATTCTTAACGATATTCCACTGCTTAACTAACTTCATTTTGAATTTTTATAGGTACTTTGATTCATAAATGGACCCGAACCTAAGCCAAAATTATGAAATTGAGGAGGAAGTTGGAGAACAATATGATGAGTACCGGTTCATGTCGGTCGTCTGTCAACGCCGGTACTTTGAGCACCTCTGCACAAAAAAAATTGATACTTGAGCGAGGCATTGCTGATGACAAAGTAAATGAGAAACTGCCAAAATTCTATGAACGGTTGGTATCTTCCGGGTGGACATGCTTCATCCCAACTCCGTGCAATGCCCATGAAACTTGGGTTCGTGAGTTCTATGCCAACCTAAGGCGGTCAACTTTTCAAGATCGTTTCCTCATCATCCGAGGAAAGAAAGTGAGATTTGTGGAAGAAGAGATAAACGTAGCTCTCGGAATTTCAAACCACCCGATGGAGCCAATGGTGGCAAGGGATAATTGTGAAAATGCAGCATGGCTGGCATCCAAACTATACCCTGAAAGTGTATGACCAAAATGGGCGGCCAAGAGGAAAGGCTTGAAGTGACTTCACGGCCGAAGCCAAGATATGGTTATACATACTGAGCAGCAGAGTGTCCCCCAGTTGGAACGTCACAGACGTATCCTACATCAGGGCTCTAATTATTGACTGCCTGATCGATGGTGTTCCAGTGAACCCAGGCCACTACATTCTAAAGAAGATGTGGCAATTTGTGATTGATAATGGGCCTGGGCTATTATTTCCATCATTGATCACTGAGCTATGTCGGCGGGCAGGGGTTGAGGAGCGCCCTGATGATCAATGGGTGCCAGCTGACAAGCCTTTCCAGCCATTGAGGGTCAAGGGCGAAGGTGGAGCAATCAAAAGCAAGAAAAAAAAGATGACCACCACTACCACTGAGATTGGATCCACTTCCCAGCCTAGTTCATCAGCGGGTTCATTTGGGGAGATGAACTCCCAGCTTACTCTTATTCGGGATCTTGTGTCCAAGCTCCCAACCGGACCCCCCACTTCACAGACACAGCTCCCACCTGAGTATTATTCCAGAGCTGAGATGAAGAAGTATTTCGACACTCAGACGGAGATGGCTGCCTCTCAGGCCAAGATGGTTGCTCACCAGGACAAGATGGCTGCTTCTCTAAAGTATATGGAGTTTTCCTACACTAGCCTTGCCAAGGCACATGTTTACTTGAAAGATTCATTTGAAAAGGAGACAATAAGAAGAAAGGGAAGCTCTTAGTCAAGATATGGAGGGGGTAAAAGCAATCTTCAAGTGGGGACAGCCGAGCAAGCCGCTGCCAGTTGCAGATGATGATGACAGCGAGGAGTACTCTTTCATGTCTGATGATGGTGGTGGTGATAATGTTGATGATGGAGATGATGCTTATGATGATGATGAGGAAGATGATGACGAGAGCGCGCAGCAGCACTGACCAGCCACTTCTCCTGCAGTCTGCTAGTCTGATGCAGACCTCAGGGAGACCCTCAAACTTTTCCATTTATTTTGATATTGTGCAGTGGGGACACTGCAATGTTTTTAGTTGGGCGTGGCTTGTATACATTATATGGATCTTGTACATTTTATTTATCGGTGACTTGGGTTATGACATTGTTATGTGCCCTTGCCGGGCTTCTTTGTTATTTATAGATATTATGTGCCCTTGCCGGGCTTCGTGTGATTGGTTTATTTTCTTTAATAGTTGGTTTTATTTTTATCTTTTTAGTTGTATTTTGAGTAGTTAGTTTAATTTTTGTAATAATACTTTCTTGGGTTTTCTTCATGCTACGGTTCTTTCCCAAGAAACACTTTTTGAAGCGAACCGGGTGACTTGTCCCTATGATAGATGGTGTGAAAACTTTCTTAAGAGAATTAGTTGTGTGTTGCTAGGAAGAGACTTTTGGATTATTTGGTACTAAAGAAATTAGTCTCTTGTATGTGAAATGTGAACTAAGAATACCCCTCCGAAAGTTGATTCTTAATGAAAACAAGTAATTTGCATGGTGAAGGATAAGTGTTGTGATAAATTCTTAGCTCCTTTAGTGACTCTTTACACACTAGTTCGAAAATATTGCTCTAAACTCCTATAAAAAAATGACGACTGAAATTGATCTTTCTTGATTAATTCATGTGCCATGTGTGTTAATGTTTATATAAATAATTCGTGTGCTTGCTTCCATCATCTAGAACTTGCTCGGTTGGTCTTTCAATTCTAATAATAATTATGTTTTGTTGTAGAAATGACCTTAGGCTTTCTTTGTGTTATTAGAAAACCCCGTTAGCCTTTTGAGCCACCATTGTATATATATTATCACTAGTTACCCCATTTGAGCCTTGAACTTTTTCATTGGTCACCTCAATACTACCCTTTCCCTTTTGAAAAATAATTCCTCTTTTGAACCCGTCCCTCCTTGAATATTGAGAATGAGGCAAAAAGCCTAAGTTGGGGGTGTAGTGTCAAAGTGGAAATTAGTAAGGTATTCTCTTGAAATCAAGCCCCAAAAAGAAAAAAGAAATACAAAAAATACAAAAAAAAAATGGGAGCTTTGAAGAGACTAATTGAGGTATGTAAAGTGGTTCTATGTTGGTAACTAGATACAAATGAGGCCATGTGGTTTGAATAGAAACAAAGTGCATCAAGAAAGAAAAATGTGAGTAGTGTTCAAGGAGGGTGTAGCCATTTTCCCAAATGTGTATCCTACCTTTCCCAAAACCTACATTACAATCTTATAAAGCTCTTATGGGATCTCCAACCGAATATTCTTGAATATGCTATGAATTAAAATAAGGGCAAGCCTATGGTATGATTGGGTGTAGCACTTGAAAGTCTTTGTCAGTGTGAGTGGCTTTGTAAATATGTCCCTTGTCGTTGACATTGTAAATATTGTGAGTTGGGACTTTCTTTCTTTCTTGTGAGGGCACATGAATTAGGATTGAATGGTGAAATTGATACTAAAAAAAAAATTAAACGAGTTGAGCATGTGTAGTAGACTAGTGTTGTTGAGTCACTTCTTGAGGCTTTTTCCTATCACTTTATTGTTTTTGAAACTCCCGTGCACTTCTTGAAATTGTTTGTAAATGAGGGAGTTATTCAATTAAGATACATACTTGAGCCTAATTATTAGTACCAACCAAATCCATAAGTTTAATGCTTAATTGGAAAATGTGAATTGTGAATATGAGCAATGCAACTTGTGTATAAAAGGGTAGAACCTCAATGAGTTATTAGTTTTGAATTGCTTGAGGACAATCAAAAGCTTTAAGTTGGGGGTGTTGATGAGTGGTGATTTTACCACTCATTTTGGCCTCTTTTCATTAGATTTTGCTTCCTTCAAAGGTAACTTGAGGTCATTTATAGTTTGCATTTGTTTGAATTTCAGTAAAATGATGCCATGAAGTGGTTGATGTCAAATTGGAGTGAAATTAAGCAAACACATGGTGAAAATGGCAGAAAACCTCCAGTAAATCCGCACCTGCGGATATTAGGTCGCAGGTGCGACCTCGCACCTGCGAACAAAGGCTGAGCTGCATTGAACTCGCACCTGCGGAGTATATTTCGTACCTGCGATCCCGCAAGTGCAACCAATTGTCCGCACTTGCGGAATTTGACAAAGGCCTCAACAACTCGCACCTGCGAGCAGACCTCCGCTCCTACAGAGTCGCACCTGCGGGAATTCTTCCGCAGGTGCGATAATCGGGCTTTAGATCTGGATAAAATTGTAAAATCACATTTTTCCATCCCCACTCTCATATACTCGACCTAGCAGTCATCTTGGGATATCTTTAGACATATCTTTGTCTTTGTAAATATAATTTTGAGAGAGAAGAAGAAGTCTTGAAGCTAGGGCTATGCACACACACTTGGGTCTTGAAGATTTCATCATTTTGGTTAATGATTTCTTACCCGTTTATGTTTATTTCTTCATTTCCTTGTTTTTTGTTGAATATCTAAGTGAGTAGTATTTTTCCAACATTTGAATCTTGTTTATGGGAATATTCATATATAAAGTGTGGATTAAATACCTTGTTATGCTTATGTATTGAATGATTTTATTATATTTATGAAGTGGGTGTTTGTTATTTTAATTATTCTTGTTCTTTAATGTTTCCAAAGGGATTAGCTAACCCTAGGACTCGCCCATTAACTCCGAATTAATTTTGGAAAAGATTATTTGAGGTTGGGAAAGATTAATTAACAAGAACTTGAGGATTTGACCCTCATTTTATAGATTCTACCTAGGGATAGGATTGAATTACTTGTAGCCAAACCCGGAAGTGCTTAAATTCCTAATTGGGTTAGGAATAATTCATTTAAGAAGTCTCGTTAGTCTTTGGGAAAAACTAATTAAGAAATATTATTCGTGGCTAATTAACATAACTCACTCATATTTATAAAATCGTGAAATACATTGGATCGTTACTTGGGTGTAATACACGATGCATTCACTCTTGTTGCCATTGATCATTTTACTTGATTTCTAGGCTAGTTTATATTTTCACATTTAGTTATAAACACTTTACAAAACCAAAAATCTTATTTCTTTGGCATTGCGCGATAAGTGATAACTCTCTAGCATTCCTAATCGCCCTCATATTGTTCTCTGTGGGATTCGACTCCAACCTTGTTGGGTTACTATATTTGACAATGATCGCTTACCCTATTTTAAGGTGTAAATTGAGCGTATCGCAGGACCTTCTCTCCCTCCATAAAATATACATCACGCGCCTTCTGATCTGCGTAACTCTTTTGTCTGGACTGTGTTGTGCGGAGCCTCTCCTTAATCAACTTCACTTTCTCTAAAGCATCCTTCACAGGTTGGTGCCATATAACTTAGCATCGCCGGGCTAAAACAACCCGATAGGAGAACGACATTGCCAGCCATACAAGGCCTCAAATGGAGCCATCTCGATGCTGGACTGATAACTATTATTATAAGAAAACTCGGTCAGAGGCAAGAACTGGTCCCACTAACCTCCGAAGTCAATCATGCACGCCTTGAGCATGTCCTCCAATATCTGCATTGTCCGCTCCGACTGACCATCAGTCTGAGGATGAAATGTTGTGCTGAGATCTACCTGGGTGCCCATCTCACTATGCAATGCTCTCCAGAAGTGCGAGGTGAACTGAGGAACTCGATCTGATATAATGGACACCGGCACACCGTGCAATCGGTCTATCTCCCGACTGTAGATCTGGGCCAACCTCTCAGAAGTATAAGTAGTATCCACTAGGATGAAATGCGCCGATTTGGTCAACCTGTCCACAATGACCCAAATCGCGTCGACCTTCCGCAAAGTCCGAGGCAACCCAACTACGAAGTCCATAGTGATGCGCTCTCATTTCCACTCCGGAATGGACATCTGCTGAAGTAGGCCTCCTTGCCTCTGGTGCTCATACTTAACCTACTGGCATTTAAGACATCTAGCCACATAATCCACTATGTCTTTCTTCATCCGCCTCCACCAGTAATGCTGCTTCAAGTCACGGTACATCTTCGTAGCACCAGGATGAACAGAATACCGTGAACTGTGAGCCTCCCCTAGAATCCTCTCCCTCAGGCCATCAACATTAGGAACACACAAACGGCCCTGAAGTCTCAGAACACCATCCTCGCCCATAGTAACCTCCTTGTCACCAATCTCAACCACTGTCTCCCGTAGCTCCGCCAAGCACGGATCATCAAACTGCCTGGCCTTGATCCACCCCAATAACGAAGATTGAGCAACCACATGAGCAAGAACTCGGCGGGGCTCTGAAATGTCCAATACCACTAGGCGATTAGCTAGGGACTGAATGTCCAAGGCTATAGGTCTCTCCTCTGCTGCAATATAAGCCAAACTACCCATACTCTCCACCTTCCTGCTCAAGGCATCTGCTACCACATTTTCCTTGCCCGGATGATAAATAATGGTGATGTCATAGTCCTTCAACAACTCAAGCCACATGCGCTGCCTCAAATTCATATCCCTCTGCTTGAACAAGTGCTGCAAGCTGCGGTGGTCTGTATAAACCTCACAAGACACCCCATACAAGCAGTGCCTCCAAATCTTAAGAGCATGAATAATCGTCGCCAACTCTAGATCGTGCACCGGGTGATTCTTCTCATGAACCTTCAGCTGGCGCGAAGCATAAACAATAACTCTCCCCTCCTGCATCAACACACATCACAAACCAACGCGTGAAGCGTCACAATATACTGTATACATCCCAGAACCGGAAGGCAATACCAAAACTGTTGTTGAGGTCAATGCTGTCTTGAGCGACTGAAAGCTCGCCTCACACTCGTCAGACCATCGAAACGGGGCATTATTCTGACCCAATCTAGTCAGTGGTGCTTCAATGGATGAAAAACCCTCCACAAATCGGCGATAATACCCTGCTACACGCAAGAAACTCCGGATCTCCATAGCTGAAGTAGGGCGTGGCCAACTCTGAACTGCCTCAATCTTCTTAGGATCAACCTTTATACCCTCGCCGGATACCACATGCCCCAAGAATGCCACAGAATCCAACCAGAACTCACACTTGGAGAACTTAGCGTATAGCTTCTGTTCTCATAAAGTCTGGAGCACAACTCTCAAATGCTGCTCGTGCTCTCCTAGGCTACGTGAGTAAATCAGAATGTCATCAATAAAGACGATGACAAAAGAATCAATATACGGCCTGAACACCCTGTTCATCAAGTCCATAAATGCTGCTGGGGAATTAGTCAAGCCAAATAACATCACCAGGAACTCATAATGGCCATATCTCGTGCGAAAAGCAGTCTCGGAACATCCGAGTCTCGAATCTTCAGCTGGTGGTACCCCGATCTCAAGTCGATCTTAGAAAACACTCGAGCACCCTGCAACGGGTCAAACAAATCATCAATACGCGGCAATGGGTACTTATTCTTAATGGTGACCTTGTTCAACTGACGGTAATCAATACACATCTAGATAGACCCATCCTTCTTCTTCACAAATAGCACTGGAGCACCCCACGGCGATACACTCGGCCTGATAAACCCCTTAGCCAACAACTCCTCAAGCTGCTCCTTCAATTTCTTCAATTCTTTCGGAGCCATACGGTATGGGGGAATAGAGATAGGTTGGGTGCTTGGAGCCAAGTCAATACAGAAATCAATATCGCGATCCGGAGGCATGCCTAGAAGGTCTGAAGGGAATACATCTACAAACTCCCGAACCACTGGAACTGAATCAATCATCGGAGACTCGTAGGTAGTGTACCGCACATAAGCAAGATAGGCCAGAAAACCTTTCTCGACCATATGTCCAGCCTTCAGGAAGGAAATAACCCGACTGGCTGCACTAACTGAGGAACCTCTCCACTCTAGCCTAGGCAACTCGGGCATGGCTAGAGTAACCGTCTTTGATGGAAATCAAAAACGGCGTGATAGGGAGATAGCCAATCCATGCCTAGAATAACCTCGAAATCAAGCATGTCGAGCAATAGGAGGTCCGCTCTTGTCTCTAACCTATATAATGTAACCACACAGGACCGATAGATCCGGTCTACCACCACAGAATCACCCACAAGAGTGGACACACAAATAGGAGAGCCCAAGAACTCACGGAATATCCAGGAAACAAGCAAATAATGTTGATACATATGAATAAGTGGATCCTGGATAAAATAACACTGATGCCTCTTTACCACATACTGAAATAATGCTTGTGATCACGGCATCTGAGGCCACTGCATCTGATCTAGACGGAATAACATAGAATCTAGCTGGAGCACCGGGCGACTGACCTTCATGAAATGAACAGGAGCTGACTGAACTCCCCCTATCTGGCCTCCACCTCCAGGGCGACCCGTGTCGGCCTGCCCTCCACCTCTGGGTGGCCAGACTGCTGGTGCTGAACTCATAGGCTGATAACAGTGTTGTACTTCCTTGCCCCGAAACCTGGGACAATTCCTCCTGACATGGCCTAGATCCCCGCACTCATAACATCCCTCGGTGCCATGGCTTGCTGCCCTGAAGAAGAACCCTGGATAGCTGGGGGACGGTGAGGACTCTCTAGCATAGCACTGAAATAAAGGCCTCACTGGAAAAACACGAGAGGGTGGTGGGGGTGCTGAATATGGGGGCCTGCTGGGTTGGCCCCTGCCGAACTCACCTCTGCCCCCAACTGGAGCGCCTCTGAAATCCCTGGAAAATCTGGCTCTCTTGTTCTGCTGCCCCTTGCTCTCTGCTCCTCGACCGATAACCCTCGATCCTGTGAGCGATCTCCACTAAAAGATGATAAGGAGTCCCCATCTAATGCCTGGATTTAACCCGACTACAAACCTCCGCACTCTTTAAGCATCAGTAGGAAGTATCATGAGCGTGATGAGACAGCTCAGAAAACCTAACCTCGTAGTTTGTCACTGACGTCTGACCCTGCTCCAGCTGCTCAAACTGATACCACAGCTCTTCTCTCTCCGAGGATGGAATATATCTGTCCAGGAACATCTGGGTAAACTGCTCCCAAGTGATAGGAGGAGAACCTGCCGGTCTGCCAAGAATATAGGACTGCCACCACCTGCGGGCCCTGCCCTTTAACTGAAAAGTAGTGAAGTCAACTCCATGGGACTCCAATATCCTCATGTTGTAAAGTATATCCCTACACCTGTCAATGAAGTCCTGGGCATCCTCACCACGCTCAACTCCGAAGTCAGGAGAGTGCAATCTGGTGCATCTATCCAATAACTTATGCGGATCGCCATCCGTAGCTGGTCTGGGCTCAGGTGCTGCTGCTACAGGCTGGGCCCCGCCCACGAGCAGTGTACCCGGGGTCTGATATACTGCTGCTGCATGACCTGCGGCCAAGGCAGTAGGGGTCTGGACTCCCCTTCCCGCCTGAGATGTGACAGGATCCGGTGGAAACAAACCAGCCTGAGTCATAGTAACCATAAACTGCATCATACGGCCCATGACCTCCTGGAAGCCTGGAGCCTTCATAAAGTCCGTCAAAGCAGGATCTGATGGGGGAACCTCACCCTGCTCCTCTGTGATAGGATCCTCTGCTAGATCTGCAGGGGATGCAACTAGAGTAACTCTGGGATGCCCTCGTCCCCTACCTTGGGCCTTTGCCCTTCCCTGGCCTCTGCCACGGCCTCGGACGACGGGGGCAGCGACATCTCCCCGGTATGGAACGTTGGTTGCGCCCGTCCTCACCATCTGTGAGAGAATAGGAAAGTGAGATTTAGTACACCATCGACTACACGATAGAAGATGAATAAAGAGAGGTTTCCTAACACCCTATATCCTCCTGAAGATAAGTACAGACGTCTCTGTACCGATCCTCAAGACTCTAATGGGTTTGCCCGTGACTCGTGAGACCTACGTGAACCTAGAGCTCTGATGCCATGTTGTCACGAGCCAAATCTTAATTCAGGTCGTGATGGCGCCCAACACCGTAGTCGGGCAAGCCAACCAGTAACTTACTAGAAAAATTTCAGTTATTTGCAAAATAACATTTCCAACACTTACCCCATTCAAGTTTAAGACATTAAGTAGAAACGGAAAAAAAGTCAATTAACTTCACAAATGTGGACACAAAGGATCATAACTAATTATATACAACTCCAAAAGATATAATGTCTACTACGGATGTGCCAGGAACTAGTGTCACAACTCTACAAGCATACTAGTAGAGTGTACAAAAGATGAAATAAAATGTCCTACTGTCTGAAAGAAGTAGACAGGAATACACAAAAGAAGACTCCATAGTGCTGCTAAGAATCACCAAGGGAAGGAGCTCACCATGAAGTCAAGTCCAGATATAACTCAGAATCGAACTCCGACTTGATAACCAGATGCACCCGCCTTAGAACCTGTACAATTAAGTACAGAAGCGTAGCATGAGTACATAAACAAATATGTACTCAGTGAGTATCCCACCTAACCTCGAAGAAGTAGTGACGAGAGTTCGACGTGATACTTACTAGGTCCAAGCAGTATATATAAATACAGGCTGAATAAAAGTAGTAGAAATGAACAACAATAATAAGGCCGGGAGCATCAAATAACATTCTCTAGTACCTTTACGTATCAACTTCCATAGCATACAAGCTACTTAGTTTCCCCTTTTCCATAAAATCAACAGATACAATTACAGGGCTTTCTAACAACTATCAACCACATAACAGGCCGTGAACGTACGGCCGATACGACATGAAAAATAAATGTGCACTGCCGAAGGGTCGAACGGCTCGAACCATAGATGCATCTATATGCCCCGCTCGCGAATCGAACATGCAACGCGGTTAACATAATACTAGGGCTACTCCTGCTCGTGAATCATACATGCGACTCGGGTTCCTGTATTCATATACATAATTAACAGGAATTTAGGATAATTTAACATGGATCATACTAGTAGAGAAGGATTCAATCATGTCAACGTCGAAATATAACATCCTAGTCCTTCATATGTGAAATTCAAGGATATTAAACAACCTAGACCACATGCAAGATCACAGAATACGGCACATAAAGCATGCTTGTGAATCCCAAACTACCCGACAAGGCATAATAGTAGCTACGCACGGACTCTCGTCACTTAGTGTGTGTGTCGCCCCCACAAATAAATACATGCAATTATTTATCATCACCTATGGGGATAATTCCCTCTTACAAGGTTAGAAAGGAGACTCACCTCGCGTTGAGCATACTTTCCGGGTCAAGAATGTGCTTGAAACTCCAAACTCGTCTCCCAAGGACTCGAAACTAGTCAAATGTTGCATAAATAAATTAATTTATCCTCAAAAGTGTGAAATTCCCCTATTAAATTGGTTATTTCAACTTACTTTGAAAAATCCCAAAATACACCCCCGGGCCCACATGCTCGGATTCCGGAAATATTCGAAGGAAACACTCACTCATAGCCTAAGGATCATTAATATATAGTTTTCATATGATTTCATAACCAATTCCTTGGTAATTCTCTCATTTTCCATAAAACCTAGGTTTTTACTCTAACCCATGATTTCTTACTCATTAACGGGTTAGTCTACTCAAGAATTCAAATATTGAACTAAATTTAGGATAGGAATTTCATACCTTACAGTAGCTAGGTCGATTATCCCCTTTTAAATGCTCTAACATCACCCAAGGAAGAAGAAGGATGTCAAAAATTAGACTAAGTCCCGTTTTTTAAACGCCACTGCCAAGCTGCCCCTTCATCGTGAACACGACAGGGGCACTGCGTTCGCGAAGGCCAATGGCCCAGGCTCCTGAAGCCCTTCTATGCCAACGCAAAAAGGGGCCCGCGATCGTGAAGACTAGCCGGGCTAGACCTACGTGAACGCGATGGACTTATTGCAGACGCGAAGAACAAACGGGCATGGCCCCGTCCTACACCTGTGCGAACGCGGAGACCAGGGTGCGAACGCGATGGTCAGAGGCCCAACACATCGCGAATGTGAGGTAGTCTTCGTGAACGCATAGAGCATCAGCTTCCCCAACCCAACTTTTTCTTCGCGAATGTGGCCACCCTCCCTCGAACGCGAAGAAGGAAACCAGACTGTGAAATTTCTGATATTTAGCATTTAGCTTCGAGGGGTCCGAAACTCACCCGAGCCCCCGGTACCCTTTCCAAAAGCACTGGAAGGTCTGTATTCATGATACGGACTCGCTCGAATTTTGGGAACGTGAAAAACAACAACGAACCTAAGAATCCAACCCCAAAACCAAATTGAATCAAACTTTGAACTTCAAGTTCTAGAATTCTCTTTCAATGTGCCGAACCTACCTATACTACTCGGAATGACACCAAACTTTGCAAGTAAGTCATAATTGACATGACGGAACTATTTTTGGTCTCGGAATTCCGTTCGGACCTCGATAACACAAAAACACGTTCCAAACCTCAATTTTTGAACTTAAGGAATCATTTTTCACTATTTGGCGTTGAACGCTCTCGGGTCATCCAAAACCCGTTCCTGACATACGCCTAAGTCCGAAATCATCATACGAACCTACCGGAACCTTCAAAACTCGATTTTGAGGTCGTTTACTCAAAACGTTGACCGAAGTCAAACTTGGCCTTAAAAGCCAATCTTAAGGAACCAAGTGTTCCTATACCATTCCAAACTTTTCCAAATCCCGAACCACCTGTCCCCACAAGTCATAAATCATTAAAATCAACTACAGGAAGTCTTATTTAGGGGAATGGGGTCCTAGAACGCAAAACGACCGGTCAGGTCGTTACATTTTAGGTGTTGGGCTGGGTTATTTGGGCTGGTTTAGGTAGCCTAGGTCCGAAAATAGGAGGAATTTATGGCTACTAGTTAAATACCCATTTTAATTAATAAATAATTCGTAAAAAAAATTGATAAATAAAATAATAAAAGTATTATTTATGCAAAAAAATGACTAATGACAATTATTTAACACTATAAAAATATATATAAGGTTATTGTTTGCATAAATAAAGTACTTATAAGTATATATGTGCTATTATTGCAAAATGTGCAATTTTAGCCTTTAAAAATGCAAATGTAATTATAATAAATGCACAAAAAATATTTAACCTAGTATGGATATAAATGATGAAGTTAGATGATAAAATCATCATAGAATAATTTGGGTGCGATTAATTATTATTTATATAATAAAATATGGGAATAAATTAATTAAAAAATCTTTAAAAATTATACAAAAATTAGGAAAAATAGTTGTATGTGTTTATGAGTCAAATGATGATGCACATGCACTATTTCGAAAGTATATATCTATATTGGAAATATATGAGGGAAAAATTGGGTATCAACACCTAAGGTCTGATATAATACAGTTGCGTGCCCAGGAGCCTGAGCAGTAGGGGACTGTGCTCCCCCTCCTGCCTGAGATGTGGCTGGGTCCGATGGAAATAAACCAACATGAGTCATGGTGTCCATGAACCTCATCATATGGCTCACGACCTCCTGAAAGCCCGGTGTTGTCATGAAGTCTACCGGGGCTGGCTCTACGGCAGGCACCTCGCCTTGCTCCTCAATAATGAGATCCTCCACTGGATCCGCTAGAAGTGCTACTGGGGTAGCTATGCAAATCCCTCGTCCCCTACCTCGTGTTGGTTCCCTCACCCAGCCTCTAGCAATGGAGGGAGCAGCTCCTCCCGGGTCTAGAACGTTTATCGTACGTGTCCTCACCACCTGTGAGAGAATAAAAAGAAGAAAATTAGTATACCATCAACTGCATGATAGGACATGAATAAAGAATAGTTTCCTAACATCCAATATCCTCTCGAAGATAAGTACAGACGTCTCCGCACCGATCCGCAAGACTCTATACCATGTTGTCACGACCCAATTTCGTATTAGGCCGTGATGGCGCCCAACACCATTGTTAGACAAGCCGACACAAATATTTCTAAATTTTCCAATGTAACAAGATTAAACGGAAACAATGAGTGCAAATCATAATCATGTAAATACAACCCAAAATATCAAAAGTCTACTAGTGTGTGTGCCAAGAACTGGTGTCACAAGCATGGGGGAAATCTAGTAGAATATAAGAAATAGTACCAGCCTACTGTCTGAAAAGAAATAGATAGAACAAAAGTAAAATATAGGAGAGACTCCAATTGGTGCAGAACGGCTCGGAGGGCAACTCACCGTGGAGTCTCAGAATGGGGATCAACTCTGCGCACCGGGCTGATAACCAGATGCACCTCCCTCAGACCATGTATATTTAAGTATATAAGAGTAGCATGAATACATAAATAATATGTACCCAGTAAGTATCTAGTCTAACCTCGAAGAAGTAGTGACGAGGGGTTAACTTCGACACTTACTAGGGCCAATAACAAGATAATATGAGATTCTAGTTGAGCATGATGTACAACAATAAGGCTTAGAACAAGAAATAACTAGACAAGAATCACCATATTTAAGAACTTAAGTCACGGGTTTCCTTAAAAAACATCTAATCACATAAACAATGAATTCATACTAATTATGAAAGAAAATTTCAACTCCCCTATTACACAAAATACCACCGAGGATGTTCGGCCCGATCCAACATAAATATAAATTGTGCACTGCCGAGGGTCAGACGGTGCGAACCCTAGATGCATCTTTTTCCCAGCTCGCGAATCATAAATGCGACGCGGTCAAACATAAATTTAGGGAATTACCCCGCCCGCGAATCATACATGTGACACAGTTACAAATAGTTTTCTTAAGTTGTTATAGTACTCTCTCATTCTTTTCAAAGTCTGAAGTTCAAATAAAAACCTTTGAGGTCCTGATATTTTCCTCAATTCCAATTTATTTTGAAACATTTAGTAAGCACACACCATTCCACCCTTCTTAAGGCAAATTCTCTCGACCCGACCATTTGTTTCGATAATTAATGCTCCGTTCAGCGACTTAAGGTCCCGAGAAACTTCATAATATATAATATGACTTGCGTGCGCAATCCGTAAATTTTTCTGGAATGTTATTATATGAAAAATTGAGTAAAATGTGAAATAAATCTTTAAGACTCAATTGAGTTGACTTCAGTCAACATTTTGAGCAACCGGACTCGGATCTATATTTTGACTGTTCTGATAGGTCTGTATCATGGTTTAGTACTTGAACATGTGCCCGAAATCGAATTCGGAGGTCCATAGCTCAAATTATCGCCATTTAACGGAATCTAGAAATCTAAGGCTAAAGATTTCTAAAGTTTGACCGGAGATTGAACTTTTGAGAAAAAAAACCCTGCAATGGAATTTTAATGATTCCAATAGCTTCGTATGGTGATTTTCGACTTAAGCACATGTTCGGTTTTGGATTTGGAAGTCCGTAGGACAATTCAGCGCATTTTGGAGAAAGTTGGAAAATAGAAGATTTTTTGAAAGTTTGACAGAGAGTTGACTTTTTGATATTAGGTTCGGAATCCAATTCTAAAAATTGGAACAGCTCCATTATGTCATTTATGACCCGTGAAATTTGAAGTCGTTACGGATTGAAGATTTGAAAACTCATAATTCGATTCGATGCGCGATTCGTAACTTCAACATTGTTTGGCGTGGTTTGAAGCCTCGACTAAGGTTGTATTGTAATTTGTGACATTTTGGTATAATTGGTTAATGTCCCGAGGGCCGAGGGTGAATTTTGGAAGGTAAACAGAATGGAATTCGGACAAAGAGGATTGCTGAAAATTTCTGTTGCAGAGTTGTTCGCCAGAAATTTCTGGTGCGTGGAGCCAACTTTGGAAGCTTATATCTAGAAATATTTAAAGAATCTGAATATTTGCAAAATATGAAAATTGTTTCCCTTTGATTCTAGTTTCCATAAGTTAAACTATACATCATTTGGACATTTGTACAGAAAGTTATGATGGATTGAATGAAGGTTGGTAAAGCAGTTTCGTCAGAAATATTTGATGCGTGGAGCCGACTTTGAAAGCTTATATCTCACAATACATAAGGAATCAAAAAATTATCAAAACATGAAAGTTGCGTCCCTTTGATTCTAGTTTTCATTAAGTTAAACCACTCATCATTTGAACATTTGTACATAAAGTTATGGTCGATTAAATCAAGGCTGGTGCGAGCACGTTTTGGTGTGGACTTTTAGTGACGGAAAATGGACTTTTAGTGATGGATGGACAGAACCTTAAGGACCAAAAATGGTCATTTTCTTCATTTCATTTTGGAATTTTTGGAGCACGGTTCTTAGGCGATTTTTGGGTGATTTTCACGGGAAATCATTGGGGTAAGTGTTCCTTATCCTATATTGATCATATTTCATCATTCCATACTCATTTACATTATAAATTCGTGAATTTATGGAAGAAAAATCAAGATTTTTGCAAAATCTTCCAAAAACGAAAATTTAAGATTTGGAGGTCGAGTTGTTATCGAAATTTGATAAAATTAGTATGGTTGAACTCGTATCAGAATGGGTGTTCGGGTTTTGTGATATTTGTCGAGTTTCGAGGTGCGGGCCTGGGGTTGAGACTTTATGATCCGAAATATTTCCTTATGAGTTTTATTTGTGTTTTGAAGTTATTTTGATTAGAATTGGGTCGTCCGGAGGTCGTTTCCCCCGAGGAGTTTATTTTAGAGTACTGGGTTGTCTTTTTTGAGGTAAGTATCTTGCCTAACCTTGTGTGGGGGAACTACCCCGTAGGATTTGAGTCTTTTATGTTGATTGTAGTCCCCGTACATGAGGTGACGAGTATGTGCTCGGACTTATGTTTTGGAAATTTGCCTTTTAGGGTTCCGAGGTACTTGTATTCATTGATAATGTAGTTGTTCTTGTATGATTACGTTCCTTAATTACTCGTTTCACCTTTACCGAATTAATCAGAATTAATTGCTTTATGATTCACTCTTATTTATATTTGATTCATATGTGTCTTAATTGAGACTGTTATTTCTTCCATTGCCATGTTGCCTTCTCCCTAATTTCTTATTCCTATTTGACATTGTAGTTATTCTTGTTTTGTAAATGCCCTCCCTTATATGAAGTTATAGTGATCTTCTCGCTGCCTACCTTTAGTTGAATTGGTTGTACCTCTCCTGTAATTGTTCAACCTTAGAATAAGCTTAGAGGTTCTATGCCTTAGTGGACTTACCCTTATTTGGAATTATCAGACTCGTGTTAGTTCTTGTTGTTGAATCATACAGTGTGGACTATTATTACATGTTACTTTCTTTCTTGTTGAGTTGTTCTTATCAGGCCTAGTTTTCATTATTTTGTGGTTCTTCCTTCTTAACTAGTTTTATCTTTTCTTGTGATAGAAGGTTCTTGAGTTAATTTATTTACCGTATCTTGTATTATTATCATTGTTGTTGTTGTACCCGTGGTGGTGATGCACGAGGTTTCTACCGTGCGGTTGTGGCTCTTGTGATGCACAAGGTTTCTGCCGTGCGGTTGTCGATATGGGGTTGCATGAGATTTCTGTTGTGTTGTGGTTACTATTGATATTTGCACATGCGGTGTGACAAGACGGAATATATATATATATATATATATTC